>JANHGB010046536.1:0-54761 GCA_026283785.1 Coracopsis vasa
GAAACTACTCTTTTTCTTTTTTTTTTTTTTTTTTAAACAGAAAGCTACCAGCAATATGTGATCATGTTTCAGCATTGAGTTTTCAGGGGATGGAGAGTACATAGGCAAGTATTAATTGTCACATGCCCCTATGGAAGTTTTCTGCTTATATATAAATAAAGCACCTCAGTTTTATGCAATTAGTCTATAATCTATCAAGTTCAAATTAACAGTATTATTTTCCTATAAGTTTGTATGTGTATTTCTGTCTCCCCCACCTGTAGCATAGCTTCTCTCCTATCTTAGTTTTCCTGTTGGTTATTGATTAAATCTCTTCTACAGTACATAAGAATGGTTCAGCAGGTGGGTTGTAAGTCAGGATTGGACTCAGGCTGGTATCATAAGTACCCTTATCTTTTCTTTAGCCTCGGTAAACTCTCAAATTGTAAGATCCTTTTCCTTCTTGCCAAGCTTTATCTAACTGTTACCGAGTGATGGAGACTGGTGACCTATTGCTTTCTCTGTTATTCACTGGCCATAGGTAAATATAGACAGAGGTTGAACCCAGTCAATATGTGGAAACTTTTCTTTTTACCATGTTCTTCTAAACACTCATTTGATAGAAGAGTTGAGGTTTATCTTAATGAGGCCAGAAAAAAACACAGAACAGTCCTTAGAAGAGTGGAAGAACTCTACTTGGGGTGCCATGCAGCTTTCTCTTGTGTTTCAATTGTTGCATGTTTAATAAAGTGAAAGTTCTAATTAAGTCTTTCCTTCTTTTTTTCTTTGTAGTTCAGGTGTTCATAATGGCTTTCTCCTATGTAACTGTGGTGGTGTCAGAGAAGGTAGCAGAGCAGCCTTTCAAACATGACATTAATATGGATTATGTTCTCTGTCCTGTGTGACGAAGCCTTCCAGAAATACAGTATATCAGAGACCTTCCTTTGAATTCGATTAAAATTTACTGGTACACTGAAAGGTATTGGAAAAGGCTTGATGGATAGTTGGATAAGCAACAAGGTTACTTAGGCTTTATTTCATCAGTCAGGCATATGACAAAGTAAGGAATTAATTCCTGCAGTGCTCCGTAGAATTTACTGTGAATTTGGAAAACATGCATTCTCAATTTTTAATGAAAATTTTGATGGTAATCCTTGCTCCTTGAACACAGGCATACTAGGAAATGGAAGTTGATGGAGCTGGTTTTACAATGCATAGGGATAAACCAGTTCCACTACTTCACCCCACCACTCTGTGGAACTTGATAATAGTGAGAGGCTCAGATCCATGGGCTTATGCTTCTCCTGCTTTTGCGAGTTTATGGAAAGGAAAGGGAGCTTCCATTTATCTACACTGATTTGTCAAAAATCCCAGAGCAGGAGAGAGTGGGAAGAAGTTACCTTCCTAACACAGTCCGTGTGTTGAAAGCCTGCAGCTTCCTATGCACTGCATCTCCTAAATGGACAGAGTTCCCAAGGGAAGTGTTGAAGGAGTCCTCCAAGGTCCATGGGGACTCTGGGCAAGAGGAAGAGTGGAAGTTTTGTCAATGCCCGCTTTAGTTCAATCCTGCACATTGACATCAACTGATGCCTAACAAATGCAAAAAAAAAAAGATATTTCTATCATTACTGAAATCAATTTGGCTGTTGGACTGCATTCATCTAGATAAAAGGAAGTACTCTGAGGATGTCCATCATTATAAGAATGATGATTGCATTAATATAATACATTTCAGCTCAAAGCACTTCACAGGCCACAGAGCTTTACAAGCATAGAAATGTAGGCCTCACTAGGCTAAAGAAAAATTAATGGTGGTATTACAACACAGCGCACAGCAGTGGGAAGAAAATGCGCAGATATTTCTTACAATACAAAAAAAAAATGGAGATAGGAGGTGTGCTTTGTGGTCTTTTAGCCATTTAATACCCTGCTTTCAATTTGCTCCCGTGGAAAAAAAGAAATTCCAAAACTGCCTCTTCCAGATTTGCCCTCATTTATGGCAAAATTTATCCTTTCATCAACGGCTTTTTGTTTAATTGAGTTTTACCAGTGTTTTTTTTTTCAGCAGTTTACTTGAAGAATTTACTAATCTTGGTTTTGTTATATGAGATTCTCAGTTGCTAAACTGCGGTATGAGTTTACATTAAGGGAAATCTGATCCCATGTACTTAAGGTATATCAAATCCTTGTAATAGTTATTTCTGACGCTCTGATCTCTTAGATTAAAAGCCCCGTGAAAACTCTGACTGGAGTTCTGGCACTTTCCTACTGTAACACTGAAAAACCATGGGAGTGTTCTGAACTTGAGGGATTTTCTCTGTTCATACTTTGCTAGTCATGCTTGATGTACTTCAGAAGTGAACTGGTAAACTCCTGCCTTGATCTGGGAGAATTGGGTCAAGAAATACAAATATACTATAAATTTTGCTGGGAAAGACTATGTGGAACACTTAGAAAACAGAGCACTGGGTGCAGTATATAATTGCAAACAGCCGTAGGTGACATAATTCTTTCTTATTTTTTATGCTTACCTTTTGTTATCAGATTTAACCTGACCTGATGTAGCATCTTGTTACAGACATGATATGACATGTAAAATTAAAACCAGGTCCGTTTTGCATCCTAGGCAACTGATAAGAGTTTAGTTGGAAAATGAAATCTGAAAGCAAAATAGCATTGCCTGTTTGTGAATAAGATAGAAATTGTTTATGATTAAAACCCCATAAATTATTTTTGCTTTTATCTTTTATGAAACTTAGAAATGAAAACAACTTGCAGTAATGAAAGGGAATTTTAAAGGCGGCTTCAACATGTACATTATTTTCTAATTTGATTGATGATAGATATTTTGATTTGTAATCTAAAAGACCTTCATTGACTTAAAGGAATTTTGGATTGAACACCTTATGAAATGGTTGCCATCAGAAATTTTACACATCATTTAAATTTGTGAAGAAATGCAGCATCATCAGAACGTAGCAATGGAATCTGGCCAGCTACATTGTGTCTGTCTCATCTTGGACTCTTATGTCTCAGCCTTTTCAGCTCTGACCTCTATTCAAAGTATTTTCACACTCCTCTTGTTTTAGTATTAAAAGTACGAACAAAGACACAGAAATACTAACAGAGATAAACCTGTATAATTTATTACTGTGTCTGTGTTTTGAAAAGCTAATGTAGAAAATTAACTCTTGAAGAGTAGAAGCCTTTTGGAATAAGCTTTTCTATTCTTTATTTTGCTTTTAAATATCTAACACCTTGTCTATAGGGACTCCAGAAAACCTCCAAAGTTCATGAATTGCAACTGTCCATTATTTGTAAAGATAATACTCCACATAGATGGAGTGAATTAAATGATGAGATGGCTGAGCTACATCTTTGCAGCAGAATCTGCATAAAAAGGATGCAGAAGCTGCCAGAGACCTAGGCTGGTATTCAAAAATAAGTCAATAAATTGTTCCCAAGAACTGCATCTTAATAAGGATAACTTGATGGAAAACAGAACTTTCTATTTTATGAGCATATTGTGAAGAAATTATCCTTTTTTATCAAGCTCAAAAACATATAACCCAAGAGTTTACCCAGCAACTGGGAGAAACTGTGAAACACCAGATTTTACACAAATTTGCACGAGTTAAGATTGACTGGATTCTGAAAGCAGAGCATGGACTTCACCTTTGGTTTTGTCTGCCCAGGGTGATCACCACCTTGTGTGACTGAATAGCACAATGTACAAGCAATATACTGAGAAAGAATAGTGACGTATAAAAGATGAATAATTAGTTGGGACAATGCAGTGTCAGTTGATAGAACCAGAAAGCATACTGCTGAGAATTTAAATGAAATAATGAAGTCTTACTGCAGCATAGCATCAGTTGGCTTTGGGTGATTAAATGTCAGTGCAGAGACAAGGATGAGAAAGAATGGAAATGGTGATGGATAAAGAGAGAGGAAGAAGTTCTTGTCAGTGGGTTTTCTTCACATTATTCATGAGAGACTGGATTGCTCTTGCCTTTGCAGATGGGAGCATTATGCAAGATCCAGAGATGTTTCACCACGTATCATGCACCACAGCTGCTTTTGCCACATGGTCAGTATTGGGCTTCAGTTTATTTCCATACTCGTGCCATTTAAAATATAGGAGTTGTGAGTCCAAGACTGCAAAAAGAGTTGCACATGCAACTGTTTGCAAATCTTTGATGGGGTTTTGGGGAAGTTTTAGACATGAAAAATATTATCTTCAAGTTTCCATCTTCTTTCACTTTCCTGTGACCTTGGTATGGTCACTCTAGGTGGTGTGGGAAAGGAGCACAGAAGCACAGGAACACCTTCCTTTTCTCTGTGCAGTGCCATTGTACATGGAGAATCCTTTAAATACAGATGGAAATTGTCCCTTCTCCCTTTAAGCATGCTTAAATCAGCTGTACAGATTGTAAAATATGCAGATCATTGATAAGCACCCTAGTAAATTTCCAGCACCAGATTCGAAATTTTATTCAACAGTGGATAATCTGACTAGATAAATAATTCCTTACCTCAGTGCAGCAAAAGACAAAGCTAGCTAGAATTACACAAAATGAGGACAAAGAGAAGGGACTTACTTTGCTGTTTTTTCTGGTTGCTTAAACTACTAAAAGGCAAAAGCCTCTTTAAAAGAAAGGTTTTTTTTTTAATAGGTTAGGTCCAATAAATACGACCAGAAGAGCCACTTTTCAAGTGATGAATCTCTAGAGCTTAGCATAAAACCTCAAAAAAAAGAATTTATACTGTTGGCTTCAACCATAGTTTTCTTTCTTTATGTGCAAATCAGTCTAAGAAGTTTAATACATAATTCATATATGTGAGTAAATTTATTTATTTTGATGGCATGGAACTATGTTGTCTAAATAGAAAAGGATGTGAAAGCATGGCTACCCTGATGGATCATAAGATAGGATTCATTATCTTCAAATGCATTCTGTATATTGTCAATGGATGATTTAATATAATGCAGCTCCATCGTGAGTGTTCTTTATGCCACACAAGCTTTAAAAGCCATTATCTGGCTAAAAGATGGAGATGGCCTTATTATCCAACCTCTGAAAGTGAAGGGAGAAAAAGTCCTCAGGCTTTAAAGTTTTTTTTTATGTTAAAGGAAGATATTTAAAACCATTAATCAAAAGCTCATAAATCTTCCATATATATATGTGTGTATATATATGTATATATTTATAAAAGGGAACAGCTTTGTGATATGAATTCCTAAGTACTGTTACTATTTTGCAAATTTCTTGCAAAATTTTGCAAAACTTTCAGCTTACTTCATATAAATCCCTGTCTGTCTTAGTTCACAGTAGACTAATGCATGTGTCAGAAATACCAGCAAGTCAAAGACAGATAACTAGTTAGAAAAAGATGATGTTATATCTCTTAACAAAATCACTTCTTAAAAAATGCAGCCCAAATAACTGTTCAGTGGATGTCACAGGAACACCAAAGGGTAAGTGAGTCAATCTCCATCCATTCCTAGGGCTGCAACCCCAGTAGTCATCCTGCAGACCTGGAGACCTCCCAGTGCACACTGGGCAGTGTCGTGGAGAGGGGCTGAATGGAGGATGTACAAAACACCTTGTGTTTGATAGACATGAAATCCTGTTTCTCAAAGTGCTGCCAACTTCTCATGACTCAAGTGATGTACTGATAGTCTTACACACATTAGGTAGAACTCAACTTCTTAAGTCGTTTAGAAAAATGCATACTGATGATTGACACAGGATAAGAAACATTGGAAACCATGTGAGGAAAAGGAGGATTGCAATGTATGAAATATCCTGTATGAAGTATTATTTCACAGATGATAAGAACAAGGGCTGTTCCTTTTTAGGGTTGTGATTTTTTGTTATGGTCTCATAGTTTTGATGTATTCCATGCAGAATTTGGCTAAGGTGGTGTTATTTGAGGTTTTTTTATTGAAGACACTGCCCACAAAACATGCAGTATCCTGAAACAGGTCTATTTCTTCATTGTATCCAGAAACTGATGTCTGAACTGAAAATACAGAAGTCAGCATTATTTAAGGCTGTTTTGATCTCCATGACATTGTTGGCTGTAACTTCTTATCCCAGTAGTATTGTCATTGAGGGTACGGGAATGACCTGCTGGAGAATTTCCAAATAGACTTGTGCTTGTGATTCATTATTCATTAAAGGAGACAATCTATACCATGTTTTTAGAGTAGTCTAGTATGATGTGCTGCTTTATTCCTCATCCCTCATTCTCTTTTCTGCTGATCAGAAGCAGAGACTGAGTTTTCTGGGATAGAAGGGTAGCTTGTCTAGAGCAAAAGGCAAGAGTATGGCTTAAAAAAAAGAAAGGCCTTGTTTTGCAATGAGAAGTTAGTATTAAGTAGAATGAACTTGAGTGACAGAACACAAGGCAAGAGCCATGTCCCCGACATGCAGATGCTTGCTTAATGCTACTTGCTCCACCTCAGCACCAAGGCAATAGCCAGCAGTGGTCATGGAATGGCATTTATCATTGCTCTTGAATGAAGGGCAGAGACCCAGAAGGTGACACTGGCTTCCCCAGGGGAAGAAACCCAGGTGTCTGAATTGTCAAGGACAGAGGAGATGCCTTTTGGACAAATCTCCTGATAAAACAAACTGCATTTTTATGATGATGATTATTGTGACATGAAAAGAATCAGTAATGAGAAAATCTTAATAAATTATTAAAGGCAGCTGAAATGATAAAGTGAAAGAGATAAAGATGTATTTTCTACAATCACTCATGTTATTCTGATGTCTCTGGCTTGTACTTGAATATCTCTATAATAAGCACTTTGGAAAATAGCTAAAGATGGTCATTCCTTCTCTCATATTAAACATATCTCAGACAAACAAATGTAATGAGAGATGGGAGTCAGCACTTTATTCACTGTCCAAAATTTAAGAAAGCAAGATAGTTTATTTTTGGCTAATCATATACCCCAGCTGAGAGTGAGAAATGCATCAATTCCATAGAAATATTTAAGTCTTGTGCTCTTTAAGTAGTGAATGATTTTGCTGAGTGCTGAATTTTGAATAATACAGATCTCCTTTTCTGAATTATAGGGCATCTGCAACTTTTAGCAAAGGCCGGTATTTATCCCTTGCAAAGACTGTAGTTCAGCAAGTTACTTACACATAGTTTTATGTGTGTGGTTACTCTTATTGATTTTAGCTTAAACTTTTAAGCTTTAAAGCTTTAATTTGTTTAATTACATTACTGAATTAAGGCCAGAGTTTTTTAAAAAACTATCTTGAATTGAGTTCTCAGGGATGCTTTAATGTTCAATTAAAATCTATAAATCACTTATTATGGCATCAGTCACTACCCATCGTTAATTAGTACTTTATTTACTGACAAGAACAGAATAAAAGCTTCTGTGGAACATGATTTGCTTTGCAATCATTCTGCTATGTACCAGCCGAGGAGCAAATGAAGATGTGGGGCATTTTTCTGTGGCAGCATTCTCCACCCTCACTTAGGACACAGGGCTGACCTACAACCACAATGTTGAAAAAGGGACATATAGGCTGTAAATCAAGGGCGAAAGCATTCACAGACTGATACGGGAGGAAAAGACAATTGTAGATGTGCGATGTCACATGAATTTCTTGGTTGGTGTTGTGGGGTGGTTTTTAGGCAGAAAGCTCCCTTGACATGTTTTATCTGTAATTGTAAATAAACTGTGCATGGAAGAGAACTGACTCTCTAGGGTCAGATCTGTAGGTAGTCACAACTTATTTAAGTCAGGGGAGTTACGACAGAGCTTTGGCACATAGAGGTTTAGTTACTCAGAAATAAATATCTCCTTTGATGGAAAGAAAAAAACCCCAAACAACACAGCAAGCTTGAAAGATACTGTGCCCTTTGAGGGTCAGTGTAATCCTGTCAGTATTTAAAATGAATTTCAGTATTGGTAATGTGACTGCAGTCAGTTACGCACCAGATTCCTGGTTCAGTGAACAAAACTTAAGAGTCTGTGTCACTTTGAAGATAAAATAATATCTCTCAGGGCATACTGTCAAAAGCCTGATGAGATGAAGTGCTGAAGCTTTGACTGGTTCTTTAGTTGTGCTTTGACTTCAGAGTCCTTTGGGTTATTCTTTATTAATCTAAAGAAATCATACCCTCTGGCTATTTCACACTGTTTGAATTGCTAAACAAGCCTGGCTGCTAGATTTCTAATTCCAAAGGAGTCCTCTAGATCGTATGAATGACCTCGGGCAGTATTGTTAATACCTGAACACGTTCTCTGGATTTAGTAACTAGAGGTGCAGTCAGTATTACACAGGTTTATTGTGGCAATTTCTTTAGATGCAGGAAAGTCACGATAGCAGTACTTGACTTCCTGAGGCTTGATCCTCAGTTCCAGGCTTGATCCACAGTTCTGGGCTTAATCTTCAGTTCTCTGTGCTCTTGATCCTGTACTGGTAAGGTACTGAAAGGAATGGCTGTAGTCACTAGTTTTCTTGGCATTAAAGTATCATTGCATAGTCTCTATATGGAGACTATGAAGGCTCTGCCTTCCTACATGGAAACTGTAAAACTCTACCTACAGTTATGCTGGGTTGAAAAATGCTTCTTACAGGAAACAAGAGAGCATGTGACCTTTTTTAGTAGTTTCTTAACTATGCCTAGAACTCAGTTGCTATCCCAAAATACCAAGCAAATAATAATAATAGTAATTGCTAATGATTTATGGGGTCTGGAGAATCATCATGGGATTATTAGGGGATTTTTATGTTTACTTTGTATCTCCGTGTTGACTGAAAGCTGCCAGAGCCAAGCACGAGGACTTAGTCCTCTTCCTACTGAGTAATTAGTTGGTCTCTTTCATCTGTATTATTTCACTGATGTGCTTAGTGAATGTTGAAGTTACTTAATGCTTTAAGAGGCAATGTATTTTGTCTAGATCTATTCATCCTAGAAGGCAGAGGTTTCAATTTCCTTCTTTTTATGCTACTCAGTGCAGAGTAAAAGCAGACTGGGGAAAAATTGAAGAAGCTGACAGTACATATTCTCTTGAGATTAATTGTTGTCTCAAGTTGGAGACATTTGGCTCAGATTCTTTTATTTTAAAGTCCTTTTTTTTAACATTTAAATTATACTGAGTAATTCTACTCTGATAATAGTTTCTCTGAAAGTAGATGTTATTTCTTCCCACTTTATTAGCGGTGATTCCTGATGTAAAACATTGTGGTGGATGAGAGATTTGCAACACAGTAGGTTATTCATTAGCTATTCCAGTAGAGAAGCTTCGCAGAACACTGTTCCAATCTACTGATTATTTTATGTTTTCAGTAAAATGAGTTTAGTACTTTCAATAAATCTGTAGTTGATATGAATACATTTTATCCTTTTGTAAAGGATTTCTTACAAACATCTTCTTTAAAGGAAATATGTTCATGATCTGGAAAGAGCCTTCCATTGCCTCCATACCTGCTCTACCATGAGGCTGACAATTTTCCATAGGGACCACCAGAAGACTATGGGGAAATGCTGTTTAAGGGAAGGCTCTGCTTTCTGTGAGAAGAAGTCAATACTTTTCATTGAAAAATCAAATGAAACCTTGTATTCTGGGAAAACATCTGCAGGGCAGAAAAAAAAAAAAAACCTAATAAACTTTCTGAGTTTTATTAAAGTATTTATTTGCTTGTTTTGCTTCTATTTCCACTAATTTCTTTCCCATCTCTCCTCATGCCAACTGTGCCACTTACGACCCTTACCAGTCCCATATCATATCCTTTCAGTTCATCTGCTAACCGCTCTGACTGTACCAAACCCTTCCTTTATCACACTGTTTTCATGTGTTATTTCCTGCCACAAAATAAACTCCCCTATTCACAAAAGATTTGCACCATCTCCTCTTTCCTCAGTTGATTCTGAAGAATCACTTTTTGCTTAAGATTTTCAGACTTCCACCTTTGGCAATAAACCCTGTTTATTCCTTCTTTATTAGATTTTTATTGTCTCCTGGGTAATTCTGCTCTTTACCTTTCCTTTGCATTGTAAATTCCTTTTGTATTGGTTCTCCAAGAATTTATAGTGCATCTGTTGCTCTGATTCTTGTGCTTGGTTTTCTGTTAATAATATTTGAGCTGATTTATGTAAATCTGTGGCAGTGAACAACTATATGACCTTCAGACATGCTTTGAAATTTTGGAATAAACATCCTGGTTGATCAACAGTTTTCACTGGAATCATCAGAAAATTGTATTACTTGTTGTGTAAGGAAGGGGAAGTATGCTTGGGGTATCGAACTACAAGTTTTGGACGTGAATCTTGGTCATAAAAAATTCAATTCCACTTTAATGTCACAATTGTGACCATTTCCCTGCTAAATCAAAGGCTGTCAGTATTGTTCTCGAGAGGAAATATTGCTTATGTAGATTCATTTTTTTATGAGTATGAAAGGCCACAAATATTTCCAGATGCTAACGACGTTAACACTGTTTAGTTATTGTGTTGCGTCATGCATTGCACTGTTAGTTTTTGTCTTCCAGTCTTCACTTTTTCTTTCTTCAGAGCAGTCGAAAATAAAACTAATAGAATTCAAAGTTGGGATGTTTGTCTTGTCAGAGTTGAGCCAGAGCCTGGATGGAAGAGAGCATTCCCCTGGCTGAATGATGTTCTGCAATTGAGGTGTGGGGAGTAATTTTTGCAAATCGTGCTAAAACAAGTACAAACCTCCCTCTGAATTTCTTTTATGGTAACAGTATTTCATGGATAGAGCATAAGCTGCAGAGGCAAAAAAGGAGTCATCTCTGAGGAAGGCATGTCTGTGTTTAATTTCATGTGTGTGATGGCACTTTGGGAGCTTACAGATATGGTTTTGAGAGCTCCATTTCTTTTCCACTATGGAAGATTTACTGTAAGTCCACAAAGATAGCTTATATATTAAAATGATTCTATGATCTTCATTTACTGATACAGAATTTCCTACCTTCTGTTACACACTTCTGATTTTTCAGAAGTTGGTATGAAACAAAAATTTCACCAGATCTCAGAAATGGTTGTGATAAATCCTAAAATAATATTTTGGGCCAGATGCTCTATTGCCATTATTTTAATGGGATTACACCATAAGCAGAGAACTTATCCTGTTATTTATTACTCCTGCCATATTGTATATTGCAGAAATGACCAGTAAGCAAAATACTGATACTAACGTGCCTCATAGCATCATCAAGGATAATTTTTTTTCCATTCAAAAGTGAAACTTGAAAATTGGAGTCATTAAATAAAACTCATGTCTTCATTTCTTTAGTGTTAAAACCACAGTGAGTGATCCATGTGCCTGGCCATAAGAGCTTAATGTTATTAGAGATGCTCTGGGGTATCCACAACAGTTTCTCAGGGTTGGCAGATACCAACCAAGACCTTCATGAGTCTATCTTTTTAGGCTGAAATCTAGAATTTGGAACATTATTGAGGAAGGTGATCTGAGATACCTGTGTTAGCTTTCAGTAGGGGTCTGTCTGGAGGTTAAACCAGCTGACTCCAGGTGTGATATGAACTGTATGTGTAGCCTCCCATTACAGCAATTTGAGGTCTGGTCAGTACAGCTTGATTCAGGTGCCTACATGTTAAGTGCATTGGGCAGTTGGGAATGACATAGAGTATAGTGTATGGCTTCCAGTTGCTATCCAGAAGCATGCAAGTACCCCACAGTCCCTCAGTCATGTCTGCCAGACAGGATGTCTTTAAGAGCATTCAGAGATGATGCTTAAGTAACCAGGTCCCCTCCGATGAAGGCACTGACTATGCAGCTCAATAGAAGAACTCCATCTAGCTCTCCACTGACTATTTTGTTTAGATCACTTGACAGTAAGAGGACTGCAAAGACACACAACTTGATTCAGTTGACTACACATAGGTAACTAAAGCCATTGAGTTGTCTTGGCATATCTGAGATATCTGGTATACCTGTATGGGCTCACAGGTATAACCCATGCCTGAGTGGTAGCTGAAGGCTAGGTGGACTTACTGTAACGTGTAAGTGATACCAGACACTTACATGTAAACCATGGCATTAGTTCACATGTAGATGTCTAAAGTTAGATGTGCTAATCCGTGAGCTGAATTCAGCCCCTACTGTGCATCTCACTGAAACAGAGAACTGTTTTTTAAATACCACATATTTTATGTTGCATTTTTCCTTAAAAAGTAATTGAATAGCTATGACTAATGTTAGTTGTGCTGACAGAAGTATTTTCTCTAACAGTGACTATGATTAAGACCCAGGATGAGTCTTGTTCAGTCAGTGAATGAAAGGGCATCTCTGTCAGAGGTAAGAAAGTCAACGTAAACTGCCATGATTGCAAACAGCAACAGACCGAGAAGCTGAATGCCCCACCTCCATAGCATCACTCAACTTACTTTTCCTCATATGGTATACAAAACTTTAGCAAACATTTTATCTGAATGTTATGCTGAAGTTTTTTTCCCCAGAAGTGTTCAGGCTGTACTCATATGTTTTGATAATAAATACTGAATTTTTCAGTGTACCTTTTGAATTTCTCTGTTTTTAATAGTATTTGAGATCACAAGAATACTGTGAACATTAGTTACTTCACTGAGAAGGTTTTGATGTTCTGTCAAGTGTTTGTGTGAAAGCTGTAGGTGCAAATAAGAGCAGGGAGTCCCTGTCTGATGTGTGTCAACTCTCTTCATGTGCAGCATAACCACCAGTGTGGTTCTTTGGTAATACGTTTCAGTGACACTTTGATTTTGCCTTTGTACATCTGAGCTACCATTGGAAACTTATGTCCAAAAAGATCATAGAATCATAAGATGGTGAGGGTTGGAAAAGATCTTAAGCTCATTTCCAACCCCGCTGCCATGGGCAGAAACACCTCACACTAAACCATGTCACCCAAGTCTCTGTCCAGCCTGGCCTTGAACACTGCTAGGGATGGAGCATTTGTCACTTCTTTGAGCAACCCATTCCAGTGCCTCACCACCCTCACAGTTGCTTTTTTTCGCTACCATGTTATTGTCTCTAAAATATAAAAACTAAGGAATGGTTTGTTTGTAAATCTAGTCTTCTAGGCTTGCCTGTCCACAAAATCAGTCTTCACCATTACTAGCTGTCACTTAGGTTATATTTCTGTTATTCAGTGCTGAAATGGATGAGCATAATGATCTCCATCACAGAGGCAAAGGCATTCAGAGTATTAATTAGTTTGTGCAGCTCTGAGGCAGCTATTGCAGCTCTTAATGGTTCCTTTGTAAATAGTAAACAGTATTGTTCTCAGTGAGTTATTTAAAGATGTATGATACACTTCATCCAGATGAATTTCTTAACTCTAAGTTCTTCATAAACTGGGAGCCAACACACATCTTAGTTAAAATCCTGTCTTCAGCTGAGTCATTTTGAGTTCTTTTCTAAACAACACTGATGCCAGGATCTCATCAATTCCCCTGCAAGCCAGGTGCTAAGCTAATATCTGTCTGTACCAATATTGAAGAGAACTGCAGTGAGACTGCAGTGGTGCTGATAACTGTGTTGGGTAGTGGAAAGTTATTGGGTAATGAGAAAGTGGCTGAAAAATACTCAGCAGACTCAAGGAACACAGAAAGGTATAGGTGAGGAAACCCTCCTTCGCTGATGCCTACTGGAGATGTACCCAGTATGGATAAAGATTTGCATTCACTTTGACAGATGCAGTGTGCTACGTGACTGTGCTCTTTTGACTCACAGGCAGCTGAAATGGAAATACATGGCAGTTTTAATTGCTCAACATTGCAAGTGATAATTTAAATATTGAGGTCTGTTGTAAGAGTTTTTAAGGGCGTGCTACTCTCTGAGTGGTTTGGATTTTAACTGTGCACAGTGTAATAGATTAATTCTTAAGGAAAAAAAGTTCATCAGACTTCTGATACTTTTAAATATTGGCAACTCCTCAGTAACTGTGATCATGATGTTCATTTATGCAACACCATAACTCTCAAGTTTTAATCATTTTAATTAAAGGCATTATTTCAGCCTAAAGTCACAAATATTGGTATTTTTTCACATCACAAACATGGGTATTGTAAAGATGTTCTTCACTATCAGGATGATGAGGCACTGGCACAGGTTGCCCAGAGAAGCTGTGGTTGCCCCATCCTTGGCCGTGTTCAAGGCCAGGCTGGAGGGGGCTTGGAGCAACCTGGTCTAGTGGAAGGTGTCCCTGCCTGTGACAGGAGGTCGGAACTGGATGAGCTTTAAGGTCCCTTCCAACTTAAACCATTCTAAGATTTCTGTGAAATAAGGGTATAATTGGGAAGTACAGTATTTTCTTTGATGTAAGTCTTACTATTGAGTTTGTCTTCCTATGCACCATTTATCATGTGGAAAAAATTGCTATTGGTGCAGTTTTGTTTATCTATGCTGTTTTTTTAAACCCAAAGAGTTTAGCTATGTTCCCTTTGAGCATGCTGGGTGGCAACAAGGACAAACTGTGTTAAGTGGTGCTACTTACGTAGGGTGGTGTTTCCACTAACAGTTTCATTAGGTGAGAGGCTGGGATTTTGTAATACCTTTTTTCATAGCTCTTCCAGTTTCTTAGCCTGAGTTTCCTCTCTTGGCTTTCACACAGGGTACTACTTTCCTGCTAGCAGTAATTTCAGTTATTGTGCTATTTGTGAAAATGAGCTGATTTTGTGTGACCATAGTAAATAGCCTGTTCCAGGAATGGTGTCTCCATCTCCCATTTCAGGTTAGTAGCATAATAGTCCTTTGTGGTTTCTCCTACTTGTGGTACATTCTGCTTTTTGCTTCTGTCTAATGCGTCTTTTATTTGGTTGAATGGACACCCACTGATCAGTCTGTGCTGTTCTTACACATACTGCAGATTCTCCTGGGTCAGATCTGCTGATTGGTTCAACTTATCTTACTTACTCCTGATGCTTTGACCCTATCCAATTGCACAGTCTGCCAGTCTTGTTCAGTTATTTTCTAATCCTGCTCCAGGACCATTCAACACCTAGAACACGTTATATGACTGTGTTCCGTCGAAGTTCAGACTGTTGATTTTGCCTTTCATTCTCTGTTATTTGATGGCAGGATATGGATGTATACTTCTTGCTATAAACAGTTTCCTGCGTCATTTGTCATTCTCCGACTACTGATGTGTCATCTCAGCAGTGTTCATCATAAGAGACAATCTTGGTCCTCTAGCTCATCCACCTTGCTTTTTAAAGGAGAAAAAGTGTGCATGGGAGCAGATTTTGCTTAAAAAGGCATAGACAGCTTCACCAGGAGATCTAAGAGAAGACACGTTGCCCAGCTGGATGTTTTACATTTTAGGAAAAATGCTTGAGACATGTCAGGAAGGATATTTATTCTAACGGTGGTAGAGTTTTAGAGCTAATGTGGACCATCTGATCATGTTGCATGACCTGCTGTACATCATGTACAGCATTGTATTGTATTTTTTCTGGCTTTTGCTGTCTTAATCGTAGTTTAAAAAGTAAACTTCCTAATATTGTATGACTTGATATCTCATTTTACTGCAGTCTGCAGCTAGACTGATTTCCAGTAATAGAAAATGGAAATGATATTAAAAAAAAAAGTAGTATTTTTCATAGTTCATCTTTGTACTCTCCTATGTTTCCTGGAGAACTGTGGTAAATCTTTTCAGTGTTGCCTGCACATGCTTTCAAAAATGATGCTTGGTGGTAAGCACTGAACTGGAGAAGAATCTATCCAACTGCTTCATAGCCTGCTGTAGCTATCTTTCTGTAAATAGATATTGGTAATAGCAGTTTAAAATAAACAAATTTCAACAACCCAACTCTAGGATGCTCATAATTGTTTTGAATTTTCTGCTGGGTATCTGGTAGCATTCATAACTCAAGTTGGAACAAACTTGCTGTTGTTTAAACCTGCATCAGTTGGCATCCTGAGATTTGGAAGAGTCTTTTAAAGAAACTTCTATTGTGTGCTGCATCAATTCCCATACCATATAAATTTTTCTGTTATGTCATATCTGATTTCTTTCTATTTTCAAGCTTAAAATTTTAATACTTTTATTTTCCAGCCCTGTCAAAACACTTTTGTCATGAAATCTTATAATGTCCTCAGTACCTGGTGACCACAGCATATTGCACATATATTTGCTATATGCCTATTGCTTATTTATGAAACATATGCCCCGTGTTTGTCCAATACACTGGCACACTTCAGAGAGGTAACATGCAGCACCTGTTCTTAGTTAAGGAAAATGTTACTGATTCAATCAGAGACCTATTAGGGATCCCTTTGCTTCACACCCAGAGCTCCACTGCCGGAGGGAAGAAAGGAAATAAACTGAATAACTTCTACTGAAAGGCCTGTTTCACTGACAAATGCCTTGCTGCTGTGTTGTCCTAATTCAAATCCTTCCTCAGGACTTCTCAGCATGCTTCTGTGCATTCACAGAGTTAACCTAGCATCTATTAACTGCTCATGAAGCTAATCATAACTTTCTCCACTGTGCTCTTCACAAGTATTTGTGGTTTCCATTAATTATTTCCTGTCATATAGTTAATATGATTGTAAAATCATTGGTTTTAATCTTTTTTCCTTTATGAGTCCCCAGTACTTAATATGTATAGGTGCATCCATAATTAAAATAAATAACGTTTAATAATTTTCCAGCTTGCTGCAAGAGGATTTAATCAGTTCTGTTGGAGAGCTGCTGATTCCATTCACAGGAAATATTTACCTATCCATCCCCTAAGGTTATGCAGGGAATATACTTTAGATAAGAGAGCAGCCTCTGTGCAAATAAACTCAGTTTTTTTCTCTACCTTGAAATGAGACACACATCAGCATCTGCCTGAAGAATCCTCACGGACTTGTGCAGTTAGAACTTGCTGTCTCTCTAGTTTTATTTAGGATCTTATGCTAGTTTTATGGCCCCATTGTCTTCTGTACCAGCAGAAATAAAGCAATCCGTCTTTTGATTTTCTGGTGTCATCTTTTGGAGGAATTTTTTAAAATGTGTATGATTTTCCAAAGATTCTTCAAAGAAATATGAACTATTCTTAATATTGGTGTTTTCACCACTAATTTGGTAGGAAAATTGAGCTTTATTCAGAAAGAAGAATGTTTGCATGTAAAAAAGTATTTAACACTTAATTGTCTGTGGAACCAGCATGGTGTTGTATATGAAGAGCATAGAACATAATGAAAGTTATGCAAGATATGTTAAAACTGATTGAAATTTGTGTTCCTTTCTTTGCTGGGTTAACCATCATTGTTGAGAATGTGATGAGGGGTTTTCAGAGGATCTTTTGTTGTTGATGCGCATTCTTTTTTGTATTTTGAGTTAATTATTTTTTAGCTTGGAGTTTTTTTCTTATCTAAATCTTTTCCTAGCCAGATTTTCTTTACCACAAGGTTAAACAGCCTGCTGTCAGCCTGATGCCACAGTACCCGTTCACTCAGTCTGAATTGTCTATGTAGAACAAATTTAAGATAAGATGTTAAATGTTAAATTCACAATATTATTTTTGTTACCTTGAAGTGTTGTTGCAATGAGCAAAGCTGATGAGGCAGCAGAGAAAAAAACTGTTCAGAAAGTCAAAGTATATAATGTACAAATATGAAGGACAGTCTGCATTAACCAAGCCTGCCAGAAAGAGATCGTAAGACTAAATGGGCAGCCAATTAGAGCAGTTTGTTCTCACATAAAGACTAAATGCTGTATTGTACCATTGATCCACACCTTAAACACTCATTGATTTTACAAGGTGTTTCATCTGTAAAAGGGTGATAAAAGATAAAGCTTTTAATGAAAATTCATGTGAAGAGGATAAATCAAGGTATAACCATATTCTTTCATGCTTTTTGGGAACAAGTACATTATGTTGGCACATGTCATGTCCAGAGCTGGGCTGCCCAGTACAAGGACACGGACTGACTCCAGCAAGGCCAGGGAAGGGCCAACTGAAGCACAGAAGGGCTTGGAGAACCTCTTGTATGAAGAGAATCTGAGGGAACTGGAACTGTTCAGCCTGGAGAAGGGTCGGGTAGGTGTAGCTTAGCAATACATGAAGGGAGGATGTAGAGGAGGCAGAACCAGACCCTTCCCAGTGTTGCCCAGTGCCAGGACAAGAAGCAATGAGCACAGACTGAAACACAAGAAACTCCATTTAAACATCAGGAAAAAACACCTTACTGTTGTTGTTAGGACAGACAGCAGAACAGAGTTCCCAGGGTGGTTGTGGAGTATCTATCCCTGGAGATACGCAGAACCCACCTGGATACAGCCCTGAACATTCTGCTCTGGCTAATTCTTCTCTGAGAAAGAGGTGTGTGCCAACCTCATCCATACTCTGATTGTGTATTTCCTTCACACTGGACAGTTTTCTTATTGCCATAGTTTGTTTTCTGGAAGCTCTTATTTTCCCCAACTTCTGTGAGGAAAGTTTAAGTTAACAGATTTTTTTAATTTGCATGTACTGCAGGAGAAACACCTTTTCCATGGTCAGACTCATAGATTTTGTGCTAAGAAAAATGTCCTTGTGCTTCCCTAGGCTAAGTGGTTCTGAAGGACTGTGAAATAGTTGCAAAGAAGAAAATACTTTTCAAAGGGCAGAAAACACACAGAATTCATTTTGAAAAAGGGAGATGTTCTTAAAAGACTGTGTAACATTAGTTCAGGTTAAACATCTACAGAATGATAGCCTGCATTATTTTGTGCAAATACATAAAAAAACTAGGAAGAAAGTATTTTCTATAATTACATTTTTAGTATTTATTTTACAGCTGAGTAAATTGAGCCACAGAGTATATAAGAAAACAGTGCCGCAAAGCAGTGGCATACAAAGAAATAGAACCCTATCTAGGAGCTCAAATTTCTGGACTCTGACTTAAGATCCCATTGCGTTAACTGCAAATTGCATTGTGTTATACAGTAAATTTTGTAATAAGGAAATTCTGATGAGTGTATTAAATTCATCAAAGTTAAAATTAATAACTTGCAGATTAAGTGACATTATAGAGAAGAAAAGGCTTGCTCTTGTTCTGTAAAAGTCTGGTTTGAAGGGACCTAAGGAGGTGAAATCACACCTGCCATTGAAGTTCAATGAAAACCAAGATCCTGACTCTCACTAGTGCTTTCAAAAGGTGCACTTTCTATATCTAAGAACAGGCATTCCTGTAAACTCACAGACGAGTAGCTGGAAAATAGTGTGAGGAAAATGTTTGCATAAATATAAAGTTGGACGCAGCTGTTCTGAGAAAGCGTGAAGCTAAAATAGCATAGGAAATGGAAGGAAGAATTCTTTTATGTTAGAAATATGAGCCTACATGGGAAGAGATTAATGAGAATAGTTGTGAAAATAAATTCATTTAAATACGAGCAATTTCCTTTTTTGGTCCCGGTAAGTTGTGGTTTCAGGAATATTTGTCAAAGTTAATGTTGTGAAGCTGAGTGGTTGCTTTTTCTTGGCGAATGAAGCTTGTTGTCTTCCTTTGTGTTACGTATTCTCTTTTAAAAAATGAGGAGAATGCAGCAATTAATACATACGCTGCTGAATTCTCAAAAACTTGATTCAGCTATAGAACAAGAACATTTTACTCCTTGTGAAAAAGTAATGAACTGTATAAAGATAGGAATCAAAGCTTAAAGTTGGCTGAAAATGATGAACAGCTTTCCTCTTTGGGAACTTAATCTTTGTGGAGTTTCTTGACTTTCATATAAGAAGAGCCATCAGGCTTTTCCACGCTTGATCACGCATTATCACATCCATTAAGGTGCTCATTGTCCTACGGGAAGAACAATGCCTTGTCCAGTTATGAAGTGACACACTTGGAAATAATAGAGCTGCTACTGCAGATTTTAAGCAACAACCAACCAAACAAAACGCATCATGTTTTTCCACAGTGAGGAAATAGAGTAAAACCTTTGTTGAAGGCAGTTCACATATGTATAAAAAATTATGATGATAAGCTTCTAAATTCTAATTGCATCACCCCCCCTCAGATATATGCTTAATCTTGATTTTTAAGGAACTAGTATAATCATGCATTAATTAAACATGCAAGTCAATTTCTTCTGAGATGCATTTTCTTCTTGGCAGGATATTACTTACTTTGAGTTAGCATTCTGCTTTTGGGCAAACTAATAGCAGATTTCCCAGAAAGGACAATTTGCCTTTCCATAAAGAGTTTTCAAACACTGAAAGGCTGTATTCATTTTTAGATTGTCCTCAACATTCTTTATTGTTTGTTATGGTAGAACACGAGGCACTGCAAATACAATTCATAAAAATACTGTACAAAACTGAGAACTTGAGAGATGGGTAAATTGTCTTTTCTCAGCTTGCTCTGAACTTGTAACCACTTTGGCTATGTTTGATATGTACATTGTAAAGAATT
The DNA here is from genome assembly GCA_026283785.1 of Coracopsis vasa. NCBI lineage: Eukaryota > Metazoa > Chordata > Aves > Psittaciformes > Psittacidae > Coracopsis > Coracopsis vasa. The sequence continues at coordinate 20,360 of JANHGB010046536.1, forward strand.
TTGACCAGAAATTAGATCACAATGGTATTATTTATTATGCAGTATTAATTTACTTGATTAAAGGATTTATAAAGATATGAATGGCTCTAAACTGAGAGGGTAGATTTAGATTGGATATAAGGAAGAAATTCTTTCCTGTGAGGGTGCTGAGGTGCTGGCACAAGGTGCCTGGAGAAGCTGTGGCTGCCCTATCCCTGGCAGTGTTCAAGGTAGGTTGGACAGAGCCTTGGAGCAACCTGGTCTAGTGAAAGGTGTCCCTGCCTGTGGCAGGGGTTGGGACTGGGTGAGCTTTAAGATCCCTTCCAACCCAAACCATTCTGTGATTCTATGAGACTGTTTTAGTGCAGTAATGAGGTTCCATGTAAACCATTATGAAACTTAATGAGTACATACTCATATTCAAGTTGAAATTGTGTATTTGGATACACAATACATGTGTCTCTGAATACTTGAGGCACACGACGCTCCAGCAGTCCCTTGCAATCTCAGCCATTCTATGATTCCGTGTGATATTTGTTCATAAGCAACTATGAGCTAATAGGGAATATGCCAATAGATGGTGCTCATGAGTGTACAGCTTTGTTCTGATATCATTAACAATTTTTGGTATTGAATGGTACCAGGCTTCCAGCATATTGTTTATGTAGCTCTTTTAACAGTTGCATAGTTAAAGTTCGGCACATAGAATCATAGAATAGTTTGGGTTGGAAAGGACGTTAAAGAACATCTAGTTTCAACCCCCCTGCAATGGGCATGGGCACCTTCCACTAGACCAAAGCCCCAGCCAACCTGGTCTACATAATTATTTGCAAGGTAAGAATCTAAATGATGTCTAAAGAATGTAAATGAAGCTGATCCTGCACTTGGCCCCTCAGTTGCCTTTGTGTTTGCATGAGTCCTCCAAAACCAAATTATTTCCACCCTGTTTGAATTCCCCTCTACAGAATGACATTGTTCCTTGGCTCTGGAACTATCCAAAATCAAAGAAATTTGAGCACGTCAGGGAATTCTGAACATGAGCTGCTGGCCTCCGTGCTTTATCACTGCTAAATTAGGATAATAACATTTTCTGTTTTCTCAGGCTGCGGGAAATGACCTCAGAACTGTATTGGAATTGACTCTGTTGAACAGATGTTGTAATGAGATGATAAAAAATCTAATTTGCTCCATAGAGGAAAGGAACAGAAAAGTATTTTATTTACATGAAGGGCATAACCACATTAAAACAGCTCGATGAAAACATTATATAGTTCAGAAAGTTGTTACTAGAGTTAGGGCTAATAAAAGACACATCTATAAGCTGGTTTGTTGGTGGTTGCTATAGACATAATAACCCACTGAAAATGCTGCAATGAGAACCTGGTGCCTAAGCTCTAGGTAACTGAATGTGAAAAACTGGAAGCTCAAAGAGGCAGCTTAAAATCCTGAGACTGAGATGTCATCCCAAATCAGCTGCTAGCTGAACTCCTACCTCATGGCAAGAGCTAATCTCTGTCATTCGATCCAGCAGTGGGATGCCTCCATCCATGGAGAGGGCAGAGTTTGGAGTCTCACCACTTCCAGATTCCTTTGTGGCACAATTGAGGAGAACCTGCCGCTGTCATTGTAAAGGGAATAGGACTAGCATGGTAGTACCTACCTTTTATAAGCTACCATAAATGGTTGAACACCCCTGGGACATGAGAGCTGCCTTTTGCAGCCTTCACTTACATACGTGTCTCCTAGGTGAGAGGTTCAACCACCACCACATGCAGGCCGGTGCAGGTGGGTGCCCAGTCCAGTGCTCACTCTGCTCAGCCTAGCAAACATTATTGCAGGAACAGGACTGAACTGAGGGGGCAAAACAGAGCCTGACCCTGCAGCCTGGTTCCCCAGCATCCACTGGTGAGCTGTGCATACACAGGCATTTTCCATTAAATAGTTAAAATACAGAAACTACCCTGACCAGGCACCATAGATCAAGTCTGCTCCTTCTGGGTTATTTCTCCAGTTGCTCAAGTGGCTTCCTCTGTCTCCACGATGCTTGGTTTCCTGCCCATGCAATGCCTGTTTCAGCATTACAAGGATATTTCTGCACCTAGGCTGACCTGCAGCCTGCCAGTTTGCACGCTGTCTTGACAGTTGTGGCTTTTATTCACCTCAGGCAAAGGAAGGAGTTCAGTCCAAAGCCATCTTTATCCCAGGAGAGGGTTCTCTTGCATAGATCAGAGGCTAACAGGTTTTTATCTCAGCTGGTGAAATCATTTCCATGCCCATTTCCAGACTTGTGACCCCTAGCAGAGACTGTGATGCTCTGTGATTTGGGAAGTCTCTCACACTGCCTGAATCCAGCGCTGAAGAGTGTCCTTGCAGAGGTCTTACAGAGAACATCAGCATGTGCAGTGCAGTGCAGAGGGAAGAGCATCCCCTGGTGAGCTGGGCAGCTCTCAGCACAGGCAGGGTGCAGCTCAGCAGGGACTTGTAGAAGGGCAGCTGCTAGGAACTGAGAAAACCAGCCTGGATCACAGCTCTTGTCTTCTTTAGCACTTTCTTATGTGACTCATACTTGAATAAAACGCTGTCGTTATGTAGTAGGTTCTGTCAGTAAATTCATACTATTAAATGATAGGGAAATGGTGTTTTATAAATTTTAGACAGAAAAAACACACATTGCCCTTATTTTAATGCAGTATATGGCAAAAGCTGGATATTTTATGTTAATGGTTTCATGTACTGTTTTAATTTTATTTGTATTATTTTGTTTGTTCTTAAATACAAAAACAGCATTATAAATATTTTAGATGTTTTCTAATTGTAAGTTTGTTTCTCGCAGCTGGTGGTGTGTTTGGCCAATTTGGATTAAAGGAGCACCATCAGTTGTAAATCTAATCAGTTTTAAAAGCAAGAGTGAGGAGAATAAATTATAACACCTGCTAATACCCACCGCCCAATTTTCCCGTTTCTTTTCAAGGTTTTCCTCCCTGTTCTCTCTGACTGTGCATGGTTTGATTGTTCACTCATTGCTGTGAAAGGCAGCATTGCCATAGAGTTTACTAGGTGTGAGCTCTAAAGATGGCTGCAAAGCTTGGTGTAGTGCGGTATGGGGAGCTGCAAAGGTGTAGCCATGTCGTGTGATGGACTGCCTGGACCTGCTGTGGGGCCACCCCCATACATCTGCATTCATGTGTCAACTCTGTAGAGACTGCTTTCAGTTGAGATTTTGTCATTGTATTTAACCAGCTCAGTCTCTGTGGTAGAGCAGAACTTGGGGCAGGCTGGTTGGATGTGACCTCAGGGAGCCCAGTGAGCAACTGAAGGAACTGAATGCAGGAAGAAACCAAACAACTCTGCCCAAAGGACCAAAATATGCACAAAGCCTTAAATGAAGGGGAGTGGAGGAACAGGAATACTCAAGAATAAAGTGATTGCTTTTTTGTGTGTGCTTGTAAAATTGATTTTGTAGCACACAGACTCCTGAGTGCATTATCTTCCACGAGGTACCTAGAGAACTTGTGAATGTGAAAGCGCTACCAAGCAGATGGAAAGCTGCTACGTTCAGTTTACACAAAGCTCCCTGTCAGTCTGACTCATCCACCCAGGCTGCCAGCGAGGTCAGGCTTAAGGAGAGCTTTGCTTTCTCTGCCTTATACTGGTTCCCATTCTCATACCGATACACGGCATGCTGTCCCCTGCAGGGCCACTGGACCATCCTTCCCTCTTCTGCTCCCTTCTCAGCTGGGTCTGACCTAGAATGCCTGAAGTAAATGAGGCCATCAGTAATGGCAAACTGTCTGGGCAACTGGGCAGAATCTGGGTAGCTGATAAAAGCATCTGATTTCTTTATCATTACTGTAATGGTTTTCCACTGATTACGTACCACATACCTCCTCTTCATGCTCCTCTCTCTATTCACACTCATATACATGTAACCTTTTGGTAGCCAGACCTCTCTCCTATTTAGCGTTTTGGGGCAGGACAGAGGCTGTAGCTGCCTAACGCTCACCCTCCCAGACCAACAACTGCTGCCACAGTGCATCATCTCAGCCGTTCATCTCGTTTAACATCTTGCAACAACCACTTCCAAACGGTTCACAAAAATGTGTTACTGTCGCTCAGTATGCAAGTTACACAACTGCAAGCCTTAGAGGAGAAAGCCCTTTTTAACCCCAGGCATCACAGCATCTAACTTGTCCTTTGGACACTGTTTTTCCCTAGGCCAGGAGGATATTTCTGTTTGTCACATGCATACCTTTTCCTGTTTCATTAATATGAAGGTCTTGATAAAGTGACTTTCAGTTTTTCCCAGATCATCTCAGGGAGGAAATGTTTTCTGTCTCCTCTGACAATTAATCAGAAAAACCCTGTTCCTGTGATGCATAAAAAAAAGCCACTTTCAGCACTAAAGTAATGATTAATTTATGCAATGTTTGAATGGTTTTCATCAGTTAGCAGATACAATGATTTGATTTTCCTGTATAATGATTTCATCTGAAGATACCTCACTTACCAAAAGAGCCTGACAGATCTGATGTGAATACTACTTTTTTATTACAGTAAATCACTTTGTAAGTCAGATATTTTATATTTTAATTCTTGCTTAAGAAATAATTCAAAGTAATTGCACTTTATTTTCATTTCGAAGTTTCATTCTTTTAAATGAGTCATTGATGAACCTGTGAGTTCCCTAATGCAATTCAGAATCTAGTCTGCTGTTCTAAATAACCAGCTCCTTCACAAAGAGCGTAAATGCCCAGTCCCACAGTGAGCACTTTGGTCTGCCTACCATACTTCTGGTTTTCCCCTTCACATTCAAAAGAGGCACTTCTGAAGATCTACAGAATCCAGCCTGCCTCATTTAAATACTCATTACTCTCCTTTGACTGCACAGGGTTTTTCAGCACCTTGAGAGACTTACTCAATCAGATTAAGTGCCAGCCACCTTCTCTGAAAATAGGGGGAAACAATAGCAAATGTGAGAGAAATGCACTTGGCATCCAGTCTGCCCAAAACCTTTTCAGCAGTGGGTAGTAGTGTGTCAGCAACCACCTTATGCATTTTAATAAGGATGCTTTTCAAACCATGGGGACCTATAGACTTTAAAGGAACCTGTGAAAAGGCACAAGGAAAAGGCAGCTAATTATCAGTAATCTAAAATTCACTATGCAGAGCCCTGCACTTCTCTATGAATTCAAGTTACAGTCATTGCTCCCTGGAGCTTTTGTGTGTTTTACATTATATTGGTGTTGTATAAAAAACAAGAAGCAAAGCCTGGATCTACCCCTTTTCACTGATGCTACATGCCCAAAGTAATAGGCTAAAGCCAGACTTCCTCCTGTGTGCTTTCCCTTAGGGCTGCGTTATTCACCTCCAGCTGCTTGCGGTAGCTGCTGCTCACAGAGTGCTCAGGATAGTCCAGGAGTGGCCATTCAGGGAATATCTGGCAGCATAAAATGCTGTAACAATTTGCAGCTATAGGAATGCCAGTATCATAAAATCATCACATACTTGGGTGATTGAATTTAAGCATGCAAGGAATTTTCAGACTAACTGGGGAAGTACCAAATGAATTCAGGTTTTTCTGGAGAGCAGGCAGTGGATCACTATCTACAAATTCAGGTCAACTTTATAGGCTCACATGCCTGCCTGGATAGAAATCTCCTCTTGGTTTTCCCTTTAATAGAGAAAGATTTTTGCAAATGGCAGTGTAATTTATAAGCTGGCCTTCTGAACTTGGCATATAGGAAGGTCAGAAGATAGTTGAAAGCAAACTTGGGGTAATAGATTGATAGAGCTTGCAGCCTGCCTGCCTTCATTAACACCTTAATTGGGGTGTAAAGCAAACACCCTGGCTCATGGTTGGCCTTTCTACTATCATACTGCCTGGGCGGGAGGCTCATCAGGATGCCAGCTGCTGGCTTCCTCTCTCAGTCAGTATGCACAAAGGTGTAGGTACTTAATTAATTACCCAACCCTGTGTTAGTGGAGTTGGCTAAAAAGCTAATTCCTGTGTCAGTTTCATCACAGTCTAATCCTTCTAACCTTCCATCTCTCTTGCCTTGTATTGAAGCTGTTGGAGATAAAGCCCTCTTGAAAGTTGCCAGGTAAAGGGGGAGCATCCTGGTTTGGGGGGGGGAAGAGATGTGTATGGATGTCTGTGAAAGAGCAAAGGCTGCAGAGTGGGTTCTTGTGGGGTTAGTAGTGGTGGAGGTCATTTGTGAACAGTGGGGCTCTAAGAAGAATGTAGGACTGGAGGGTGTGGAATTGATTAACTTGTGTTTTTGGGTGGAGGGAGAGAGTTGATGCATAGCTGGTCCCAGGAGGCACAATGTTTGGGAAAAGTATCCAATTTCATGCAAATTGAAAAATCTTATTTTTTTGTTGTAGTCTGTTGCTAGATGAGATTGCTGGCACTTAGTACAGTGCAATTATGTTCATGTTGCTCCTGGGGTAGAATCCAATGCTCAAGTACTTACCCATATATATTTGATGAAATGCATATAAAAGTTTGCCAAAAGTATCTGAGCAGTGCTCTGTTTAGGGAAGTATTAATTGGAATGGGTAAGGTAATAAAAACTGTCTTTGCTGTTGAGTTAAAAATAATATAAATATTGAAACAAAGAACCCCAGAAACGTCTTGAAGTTTAGCCAAAAAGGTAATATCTTCTGTGTTACTGTTCTTTATGAGGAGGAAGTTTCGTTCTTTTTATATGGTTGTCAAGAGATTTGTTTTGAAGGCGTATGCAGTCTACATCAAGAGGAAATTAAGTCTTGAATAGTTCATAAATCAGCTGTTCCTAGTTGGATTATGAATACATCTAAGTTTAATTATTTTAAGGCATACTTGCAAGTAAATTCAACTTCTGTTTTTAACGACGTGTACAAAATCAATATTGAGGCATATGTGCTGTAATCGTTCCTTTTTTTTTTCCTTTTAAACAGAGGCAGAAAATTTCTCCTCTAATAGTAGAAGTAATGGGAAGTTTTGATCTGCAGTTGTGTGTATTAATGTTACAGGCTGGACTAAAGCTGAGTGCTGTGTAGAGAGACAGTGCCTTGAATTCTTCACTTAATCTCTCATTCTGGGAACTCTGTAGAGACTAGTCATGGATTTAAGTAAAGGTCTAATTGTAGTTGAAGGATCGTAGCTTTGTTTTATAGGTTAAATGGATTTTAATTAGTTTTCATTCAAGAATGCTATACTTAAGAAAAATTCTGGTTTGAGGGGTTTTCTACCTCTATTTCTTTTATCCAGACCTGCTACAAGCTGCTTTTTAATTATTTATATGAGATCATAATGCATATCCTATGGGTTTGTAACTGTTGGACTCTTCTTTACTGGATAGTTCACCAGTAAGCTATCCTGCAGGTCCTGATCCTCATTGCAATTCCCTTGATGTGTCACAGACAGGGCAATGCCCCTCTCCCTGTTGAGTTGCTGTGGGTGACATAGGACATGAAGAAGAAGCAGAGAGGTCTCTGCCACTCTTCCAATAACTAAACTCGGTTATTAGTCTTGTAGAGTCTGCACGTCTTGGAGGTGCTTTTGGTGTCAGAAGAACATTCATAGGGACTTTGGTGTCTCATCTAGTCTGTGGTGTGGAGGCAGCAGAAGGCATGAGTACCTTTTGGTACTGCACTTGTATTGGAATAACATTCCCTGTGCAAAACTTGGTTTCCAAGGAAAAGATATGTCATTAGTTTAAGATAGTTTTGCCTATGTTCAGCCTGTACTTCAAGAACTGGAATATAATGAAGAGCACTTCAGAGAACTAAGCATGCTATTGTCTTAGAATTTTTATTTTTTTTTTTTTTAGCTTGCTATTTCTCACTTTTTAACAACAGATTTTTTTAATATGTAGTAAAGATTTGATGAAGGCTTTTGTGTGTTGAAGGGTGGGCTAGAAAACTACATCTAGTTACAGCTAAAGTCCCATTCGAGCCACTTGAGGAGTTGAAATGTAGTCTGTGTTATATAACCCTGATCATGAAAAGCCTATGAATTCTTAAATATGTACTTTGAGACTGCTGACAGATTGATTACTCTGCGCAGACTCCCTCACATGAATACAGCCATCTCTCCATGCTAGAGTTCTGAATGGAAAAGTATTTGTCTGACTTGAAGTCAGTGACAGGGGAATTGGGCTCCTGGAATAAGTCTAGGTTGTAGTAATTCCATTTTTGTTGGACTTAGTGCCCCTGATTTTTATTCCCCCTTTTTTTTTCTTCAAGGGATTGTATTTTTAAATGTGTGCAATTTTAGCTTACAGATGGTGAAACCATTTCTGTTACTGTGGTATGTAACAGACTCTGAGAAATCAGTCTCCTTTTCATGGTTGTTGTGTGTAATGTGTGCTAACAAACTTGTGCTTAAGGAATGTAGAAGTTTTTCCTTTATTCACTGTCCTTAAATGTTCTTATCTGGTTTTGCTCAATTGGACTGACAGTTTTTTCAGGGCAGGAGAATATTCTTGCCTTGTAAGAAAGTCTCATACTGAAAGTTTCCTGATCTTCCTGAGGCCTAAGAACACTGTTATGCAACAAATAATAAAAACGTGTTCAGTAAAGTACCTGTTCACTCTTAAATCTGTTGTTGTGTGACATTTCATGAAGAATGGAGTACGAACAGAGTGTGTTCTTGGGTACATCTTATGAATTATTGCTGTCCTTGTTGAATGTATAATACTTCTTGGTTGAGAAATGTACAGTATGAATTACTGTTTCTTCTCTTCCCACAGTATATCAGCACTTGAAGAGCATTATAAACTTCAGTATCCCTGAATACCATGTGGCAGTTTAATCCACTGCATTTGCTTGCTTCAGAACAGTTTACATAGAACACAGCATAATTATAAATAAATAAATGTTTGAAACTTTGTTTTGCCACTGTTGGAGAGTTTGGTGTTTCTGAAGCCACAGTTGCATCTCTTGCTGCTTCTATGTTCTCCATCTTTTGATATGCAGTGTTTGATAAGGTCATTAAATTGCAACTAGAGTTAAAAATCAGTGATATAAACTATTTAAATAGATATTTTAAAATGTTGAAATCAGCCTTTCTGTACAAATCAATACATTCATTCAGTAACTTGAGAACATAAAGATAAAATTCAACTGCATTTGGAGAAGCTTATTCAAAGATTGAAATTAAGTTTCATTAAGTTGTTAATTGAATAAATGTGCATATGAAAAGATATAACTTGTTAAATATTAATAAAGCAATAGTATTTCTAACAGTCTCATCATACCTAAGTAGAATAATCTTGAAATTCTATGTTTTTCAGTACTAGTCAAAGTGAAGAATGTGGTTAGGGGCTGAAATTATACTGAATGGCAGGTTTCCTTAATGCTGTTTTCTCACCAACACCAGGCTGCTGCTGTGGAGGAGGTATGGCAGGTCTGCTTTGAGACATTAAGTTAGGGGTTACATCTATATAAAGCACATATTTATGCAGTTATCTGCAAATAGCTATTTTACCTTGTGATTACAATGATGAAAATTTATGTGTTCTACTTACTCAGTATTTATCCACTAGAATTAGACAAAGAATCAGAAGTCAGGTTTCTGCATGTGTCCTGGTTCTGCTACCAGTATCCTGAAATCAATGTCTCCATTGCCAGAAAGGCAGTTACTGATTACTTTAGTTATTAGATCACCTTTTGATATGTAGCACATATTTATTTTACATGAAGCACTTCCAGGAAGTTATATTTTCAGTAGGTGGCAGGAATGTTCTGTGATCAAACTGTTGCATACTGTGCGTCCCATAACATAGGATCTGAGGAGACTTCCTTTGAAAGCTGCTGTGAAGGAGGCAAAGATAAACCAATTCGCAGTCTTCTTCCTTGAATCCATGTGTTTCCTGTGCTGTCTCTTCAGTCCTTGAATCAAATAAACTTGTAAGTCCTTTTCTTAATCCAAAAGTATCCACTCCCAGGAATTAAATCACTTCCAGGAATTACTGCTGTATATAACATGAAATAGCATATACAGCTGACATACAGAAATTGAATGTCTGATCACTGAAGTGGGATATTTCTATTGTGGATAGTTTATAAGCCAGGAAGTACCAAATTAAAATTTTCAAGGAAGTGCAAAGCTGCTTTATGTCTTGGTGTTTATGTATGAGTGTGTAATATAGTCTAGTTGTTGACTCTGAAATACTGATTTTTAAATGAAACTATTCTGTTCTAGAAACATATTTCCCCCAGAGACAGAAGTAATGTTCATTCTGTGAACTGGAATAATACCATGAGTGCTTCATTGTGTGTTTTAGGGATGACTGCAGAACTTTCCTGTGAGTCCAGGGACTTTGGTAACCAGGTTAAACTGTCTATATTTGGGTTATTTTTACTTCCATACAGAGCATGCCAGGTTATAATTTTTATTAATTTTCTTTCATCTCAGTGTAATTCATCTCGTTGGTTGGTTTGGTTTTTTTTTTTTTGTATTTACTGAATATGTGTATCATATATTATTGTAATTACACAAAGCTAAATAATGGTGTTCGTTAGCAGCAATATAACATCATCTTACTCTGTTTTAAGTTCTGCCAGATGACAAACAACACTATTGTGTAGTGCTTATAACATTACAGCAAATAAAAGTTTAAGGGTAAATAGAAGACTTCTGTGGAATATGTCAAGCTGAATTTACTCCAGTCCTTTAGGAATAACAAACTTGTTCACTATATTTAAAATAAAGACCTGGAAAAGAGAAATGCAAACAATACATGAAATACGAATGGAATTTATGCTATGGAAGTAATGAGGTTATTCTGCTCACAAATCAGTTCAAATAATTTTTAAACTGCTTTTTCCCCACAACAGAAAGATTATAAAAATATTAAGAAAATAGACTGCATGTATGCAACAGAAAATGGCTGCTAGAGGCTTTGCAGTTGTTGTATATCTTTGTGCTGAGGCAGTGATCTAATAACTGGGAAAGACTGAATCTTCTGTGCAAACACTGCTACATATCTAACAAATAATTCAGCTTTAGTAAAGTCTTTTAAATGTATTTATCTCTTTTGGTATCATTAGACTGGAACTAATCTTAGGTTTTTTATGAAGTACCATCTACATTTGCAGCACTAAGACTTTTATTAGTAATTGGGTCAATAAAGTTCCCATTTAAAGTTCCTTCATTATCTATGATGAAACCAGATAGACTCATCAGAGCAGTAATGCGTGCTCAAAGGAAATCTCTAAAATGAATCAGTAGTAGATCCTAATAAATAGCATAGAAAGCATGCACATATTGTATTATCAAATAACTCCCTATACTATATCTTTACTCAAAACAATTTAGTTATTGAGCTAATTTATACTTGCCATATACTGACTTGAGTCTTAAATTGTTACTTTTCTTGGTTGGACTTGTTTTCATGTGTGGAGCTGCCCTATCCCATATAAAATGGTGCAGCTGTCTTCCATAGATATACTTCAATAATATAAATGATACTTAGGCCTCCATATTGCATTTCATGCATTATTGTCTTAAAAATAAGTAATTGCACTCTTCAAGTGGGTTATTGAAAAGCTACTTTCTGGTGTGGATTCCTTAAAAGCCTGTTGTGAAGCCAGGTGGTTCTCTTGCATCTCCTAGAACTTTTCTTTATCTCTAAAGCATTTACTTTGCTAGACAGAGTAAGAATAGAAAAAACAGCTTTTTTCGTTCTTTTTAAGTTGGCCACAGACTTCCCTCTGAGGTCATGAGGTTCACAAGTGTATTGTATGTTCACAATGCTCAAATAAATGTTTTCTACAATACAAATCTGGGGCTGCGTTCCCTTGTCAGCGCTTTCATATACCAGCTGTGAAACTGCTAGTAGGATTAGTATGCTGTGTCCATTGAGAGGCAATTTCAGAGTTACTGGTATTTTGTTTTCTGAGCTCATTTTGTCCTGCTTGCTTTTCTGTTTTTCCCTGAAATATGCGTATGTAATAATGATTTTCCTCCTGAGGCATTACTGTTACTTTTAAAAAGCTTAATATTTGGGTCTGGCAAAGGATTCCCATCTAACTTCTGCTTTATCACCTTTGGCAATCAGTAGAGAGAGCATTATCTGTTGTTGCTTTTATTATCTCTCTCTGTGGTTATATCGCATTTTAATTTGCTTTCCATGTTGCCTGTGTGTATTTCATAGATGATCTTGTTTTATTTGAGAGGCCTCAAGAATGTGTTCACCTCCATTATTTGACTTACCTGGAGGGAGGGAGTATTGCAAAATGGCATTTGATTCTTCTGTGAAAACACTGGATCCTGCAGCTTTAACTTGAATGTAAGTATTTCACAGAAGGTTGATAAGGATAGCATAAATTTATGTGCATAAACTAGCATTATAACATATTACTGTCACACGCTTTCTGTATGAATTTAAGGACTTGTGGGAATTGTTAGTAATGTCAGTTTCTATCCAGTGTTCTTTGGGGTTTTTTTCACTCCCTTTTTAAACTTGACTTTATTCTCCATGTACAAAATCAAAACATTCTAGGATAGTAACAAATTTGTCTGTCGTCTGGAAACAATCCTGTGTTGGCTGTAGAAATACTTAAACACTACTATGAGGTGACTTATACCAGCTTTTACTTAATGTTTTTGGCATAAATGTAATAAATCCCGATTAAAAAGGTCAGTCTGTATCTGAATGTGTGAATATTCTAGACTGAAATGGGATGGAGGCAAACGTCTTCAAAGTGAAGAAGATATATCAGGCTGGGTAGTTCTGCTTCAATTAAAGTAGTTGTCTGAGCATGATGAAGACCAGCACTTGCGGCTTGAAGGACAAACTTGGGGCAGACTTAGGATCAAAGGCTTTGGCTTGAGAGTCACTGTGAGAAGAGAGCCTATGGATCATGAAGGTGTAACTTCTGCTGTCGTAAAGCTTCATTTGGAAGTATGGTGTGCCTCATACTTCCTCCATACTCCTCTCCTCATCTTACGTACTTACCATGCGTGTACTTTGAATGAACACGCTTTGAAAACGTTGTACTTGCCTGATTCAAACAGCAGTACAAACTGATTCAAACAGCGGTAACATGGTAGCCTCTGTACTGTCACAGCTGCTTTACATATGTGGGTTGATTCAGTGGACAGAATGAATTCTTTACTTTTGTTCATTAGCATGACATTTAAATGAGGTCCTGAGTCGTTAAGAGCATGTTATTAAGAGGATGTGTGCGTGCTGCAGCGGCTTGATTCCGACTGCTTTATGTCACTGTCATGATTGGCTAAAATGTCAGGTGATTTTTCTAACTTTTAAAGGTTGTGCACTTTGGGTAATCAGAGAGCAAGAGAAAGCAAAGCACTGCTTAGGAAATGGAAGAGAGAGGGTGAAATGGAGTTCTTTATCACTGAAATTCTGAAATAAATTACTAAGCTGCCAGACTGACATGAAGACACCCATCAGCTTTTAGAGAAGCCAACATTTCTGTGAGTATCTGGGGAATGCTTTCTTCCTGCCTTTTAAAAGTAAAATAAAATGACTTTTAGAGGATTGAGACTTCAAAATACATTGAACGTATCCCTGCCTCACTGCCTGACCTGACTACACCTTGAAACTCGCTAAAGTCTGTTTTAAAGTCTCTTACCCTTGCTCTCAGTATTTGCAGGGAGACTGTAGTACCATAATTGTCATTCCTGTCTTCTGTCAAGTCGAAACACAGTGCTGGCAGTCTGCTTTGCAACCTGTCAGCTCTCCAAGGTTGTCTCTGCTCATGCTGGTTGAACAGATTTCTTGAGCCACTGTTCTGTTAGGTTGTTTTGGTTTGGTTTGGTTTTGGGTACTACTTCCCTTGATTTCTGCTGTTGCTTTCACTTCTAGCTGTTTTTCCTACCCAATGGTAACGCATAAAACTGGAAGCTGTGAATCAGAATTCATGTTATTCTGTCAGTCTGCATTTCATGAAGGATTGAGATATGTGTTTCATTTTGCAAGTATTATGGTACTTAGTTAAGAAGAGAATTTTCATGATCAATAATGGGATTATTTGGGAGACTATGGAGAAGAACATCTGTTTCACTGAGGCAAACAGTCCAATGCACTTGGAAAGTCTCCTTAAAGCTGCCTTTTGACCAAATCCTAAACTGACGTGGTAGGAAAGTGGGCACTATCACTGAGCCTTCAAAAAATTAAAACGTAATCATTATGATGGAAGTAAACAAGGAAAGATGGAAATGTGTGAATTGAATTGTTTACCTCTTTTTAGATGCCTGGTTTGCTTTATTCTGTTAAAATTTGTTTTCATAATATTCCAGAGACCTGATGTTTAGTTCCATATTGTTTCAAAGGCTTGTGGCAGACTGTGCACATGTGGTACTTGTTAATACCAAAAACTTGGTGCTAGACAGACTCAAACGTAAAAGATACTGAAAGCTGCTTGTGCATGAAAACATAAGATAGGTTGCATTATTTCGTATTACTGAAGATGATACGGTACATGCCTGGCAAGTCCTAAACCTAATGAACCACTGGCTGGTATTCTGAAGTGGTATACACAGGTACAGCACCAGGTGGTAGAGGGAAGGGTATGAACTCTTGAGTGTTAATTCGGTTTGAGTTCTAAATAGAATTGGAAAACTTTTGTGCACTGTCCCTGGGAGCCTTTCTTCACATGAAACCTCTCTGTAGGTGGATAACTATTAAAATCTGTGAACTAAAGAAAGAAACACTTTTCTAATCCTGAATCAGTAAAGATTTCTGGAGGTGGCTGACTCTGGACCTGACATTTCTATGTAACCCTGAAGCCCTGTGCTCACTGGGTGTTTGATATCTGAGGTGCTGGGAAGTACTGAGGTACCTGTGATCCTGGTGTCTTCACAGCTGTGTCCTGAACTTTACTCTCTGACTCAAATTTTGCAAGACTGTTCCTTTTCTGTTGGGATCTGATTCAGTGAAGAACAGTCTACAGTAATCTTCAATGAGAACAGGCCTTTTTCTAGAAGAAGGTGCTAAAATTCTATTGTAACTTTTCTTCCATAGGAATGTTGTGGTACGGTGCCTCAGTTTGCAATGTCTGTTAAACCATAGCGATATACAATTTTACTTCATTTAAGCAGGAAATATTTTCTCATTTTTTAAATTGTCTTTTGAACAGTAGAATATCATATTAAAAAGCCAGTTCAGATGCATGTGAAGTTCTGTTCTAGATAGTAACTGAAATGGTTTCTCATTTACATGGAATCTCTGTTAGATTCTGTGTAAAGCGTGCAACCAACAGTTAATGAGACTACAAATAAAGCCATTTCAGAGCAATGGAATGAAATGGCTACGTGAGTAATGTGTAAAGATATTTATATAGGAATGTAACAGTTATGGAAATGTAACTGCAAAGATCTAATTCTCCAGGCTTTTCGTAGGAGAGATGTCTCAACTTTCCATTCGGACTGGTCATGAGTCCTGAGTAACTCGCTGTCTGACAGCCTTTGTTCAATGTAGCCTCTTGGACATCTCCACTGGACTGGTTTCCACTGGACTGGTTTGCAATGAAGAGTACATGAGACTACCGCTTTGTTTTAAAACAGAACTGAAGGAGTAGATGATCCTCTTGCCTCTTCTTTTCATATAGAAATTCAAGGATTGGAACACTCCAGTACTCACGTTTCAGGTGGAGAAGATTCAAATACTTGACTATGGAGAGTTGAGTTGAGGGGGAAAGGTGGAGGGACACTCCTGCTGTATCTTGTTTGATGGGATTCATTTGTCATAGACGTGGAAAAATTAAAGTGATTTGGAAAAAGAGCAATTAGGTTAGAAGATAAGTTGTTCAGCTTTGACTGGAGACTCTTATAGTCTTGTATTTCTTACTTCTGATTTTTAGTTACTGGGGCATCAAACAGTCCTTGAGGGGACTGCAAACCCAACCTTTCTGTTTTCATCCAACTGTCTTATGCAGATGGCCACAGACTGAAGCCTAAGCTTGCTGCCCTCTTGGTCCAGCAGTTCACAAAGTATGCCCACTCTGGAGGAGCACTTGCAGCTGAGGGAGTTCCTGGACCAGGCTTTTCTACACCACAGCATTTAGGGAATGCCTGTAAAAGAGGCATTTGCATCCCTCAAAATAAGGGAATTATCACACTGGAAGCTAGCTGTAATATTTGCCCATGTCATTCTCTGAGACACTGTTGGGGCAACTAGCTATCATTTAAAACAAAATTATGATCCCCTGAACTTTCTGAAAGGATACGGTCGAGTGTCTGATTTTAGAGCAGGTACAAATCTATGAAACCTGAGTATAGAAGAGAATGCCTAAGACTTTCTGAAGAAGAATATTAAAGGTGCCTCTCTCTTTGTACTGACTGAATTAGGTGTCTCCCTGTTCAACCTGTTTGTCTTGTTCTCGGCCTCATCCCCTGCACATGCTAAACTAAGAAGTTAAGGCAGATCTGATAGATAACCTTTTAGAAGTGCCTGATTCTCTCCACTGATGAGAAGGTGAACCTGGAGTGACCAGCTTTGATTTAGATAGCTGAATTTTAGCTTTCTAGAGACTAATGTCATCTTTTGCTGCTAAAATAAAGTCAAGTTGTTGAAATACCTCACGGGAAGTGAATGGCCTTTTTTTCACTTTCCAGTACAACTCACTGTATTTTTACCCTTTTCGAGGTCTTGTGTGAACCTTACATTGTGCTAGTTTGATGAAAATTAACTGTACTATTAAATTTTGCTTTTCCAGGGCACAATTGCCTGGAATTATCAACTGCTGTCTAAAGGTACTGTTAAATACCGTAATTCTGAATACACTTTAAGCTACATACCTGTGTTGATTTTTTTTTTTTCTTTTTTTGGTGTTTTTTTGTTTGTTTTTTTTTAATAGCTTGCTGTTTATTATTACCTGATCTGGATAGCTATTGTGCATCATACTCCAAGTAGTTTAACTAGAGAATAGGGGTAAGAAATTGGCCAAACAGCCTCTTTCTGATGGATGACCCTGTATTATACAAATAATAGTGGTTTTCTTGGAAGGGTTTGATCAATAAAATTCCCTTGCATTTATGGTCCCATTGTCTTTATCTCTTTACAGTTGCTGTTCTTGTAGACTTGACTGGCATTTGATTTATCAGATGAAACTTTCTGCTTTGCCCAGTTGAGACTGTCATTAAAAGGCATTGCAGTTTTTTTTAATTATTTGATTTTTTTTCTTATTTCAGGACAGGCAGAGGTCTTACTTCAAATCACAGCTTGTGTAGAAGTGCTCTTAGGGAAATTAGCCTACAAAAAAGCCTGTTACTGGGAGAAAAGGTCATCTTGTTACATCTTGTTAGGTAAAGGTTAGGTTTGCCGATTTTGTTATCTAATAGCATAGTTTTGTAGCTAGAGATAATCATAGAGTGGTGTTCCTCAGGGATTGGTGTTGGGACCGGTGCAGTTTAACATCCTTGTAGCAACATAGATAATTTTCTATACACTGAAGGATAGGGATGCCATCCAGAGGGACTTTGGCAGGCTGGAGAGGTGGGAATGTGCAAACCTCGTGAAGTTCAACAAGGCCAAGTGAAAGGTTCTGCATGTGAATTGGAGTAACCCCTGGTACAATACAGGCTGTGGGGTGAAGAGATTGAAAGTAGCCCTGAAGAGAAAGATTTGGGGGTGTTGGTTGACAAGAAGCTCGACATGACTTGGCAGTGTGCAGAAACCAACCATAGGTAAGGAGAGGTAATTCTCCCACTCTGCTGTTGTGAGACCCCACCTGAAGTACTGTGTCTAGCTCTGGGACTCCTAACATAAAAAGAGCGTGGGACTGTTGCAGCAAGTCCTAAGGACGTTACAAAGCTGATGGGGGCTGGAGCACCTCTCCTATGGAGACAGGCTGAGAGAGTTGGGCTTGGTCAGCCTGGAGAAGTGGAGGCTCTGGGGAGACCTTACTGCAGCCTTTCGGTACATAAAGGGGGCTTGTAAGAAAGGTGGGGACAAAATTCAGCAAGGCCTGCTGTGATAGGACAAGGGGTAATGTTTTTAAACTAAAAGTGGTTCGCTTGAGACTAGATATGATTTTTTTTTACAATGAGTGTGGTGAAACACTGGAACTGGTTGCCCCAAGAGGTGGCAGATGCCCATCCCTGGAAGCATCCAAGGTCAGGTTGTACGGGGCTCTGAGCAATCTGATGTAGTTGAAGATATCGTTGCTGCATTGTAGGGGAGTTGGAAATAGATCATTGTTAAGGTCCTTTCCAAACCAAACTATTCTATGATATGTCAAAACCAGAAAATATACCTGCTCATCACAGTAATCTTGTAACTCTTGGCCAAAAAATATATGCCGGGAGTTCACTTGAAATTAATTTAACTGGTTGCTTTAACTGGCAGAATGCTGCTTAATCTTATTTTTTCTAGTCTGATATGAGGACTTTATAGAACAAAGCTTAATTTCTCATAAATTCTAGTCATAAACTTATTAATATATAAGAATTCCATGCAGAGTTATTTTGTGGGAGTTAGAGGAGTTAATATTTATTGGTACAATGTACTAGGAATGCAGCCAGATATCCTCTGGTGCAGACTGCAATCAGTAGTGATGAACATAAGATCAGCAGCACATGGAGTGAAAGACTGGCAAAGATAGGACTCTAATTCATAAACCAAGAGGTTGGATTTGTGCATTAAAATTGTTACTGTACAACACTGTACAAAAGACAGAACTAGAGAGAACATTTGCCCTGAGTTTACCGCTATTTAACTAATTGCTCCCTAGCTAGCTGCTGCTGTTATGGTTATGAACCTTGGCATAAATGCCTCGAGTTTTCACTATGATTATAATAAATGTTTTGCCATCAAAGCTCAACTGAACCTTTTCAGTGGTTTACTAACAATTATTCTCACTGGTCTCTCTAAATTTGGCATATCTTTAACTTAATGTTACCCTGCAGGGATCAGAGCTTGTCCAGCTTATTTCCATATATCTTGCATGTTCTTTTAGCAGAAACATTTGTTAAGATCTGTTGCTTTTACTTGGACTGCACTGAAGATCAGATAAACGTATTCCATGAGTTTTAAATAAACTCTACTTTTTGAAGGAAAAAGAGAATTTAACCCAGAGGGGCCTTTGGAAATACAATAATGACCAAGATACAACTTATGCTCTTGGTAGCTAGAAGATAATTGCAGTCAGATGGTCTATGGACTTGGCTAGCAGTCATCGGAGCTGCATATATGAGAAACCGAGTGATTATTGAAGAACACGAGTAAGGGACGATGCTTAGGAAGGGTGCCTGTTGCTTGCTAAATTACAGGCTTGCTTTGCATCTGTGCAATCAGTTTGCTCAGTAAAAATATCTTAAAATTAATGGGAAAGTATAAATCATTGGGATTACTGAATTTGAAAACATAAAACCAACAAGATAATCAGTCAGTCTTATATACACAGTGGGCCTCTTTGACCTTTAATGTAATCAGTGTGACTGCAGTATTATTCAAATGATAACTCATTCTGTTAGCATAATTAGGCTTGTTCTTTTGATCCAGGGATTGTGCCACACAGCACCACTTATGTTGGAGAGATGAACTTGCCTGTTGTTATTTAACGGGGCCACTAATCAGCAAAGACTTTGTTGATCTGTCACTTGTACATCCACAAGTCTTGATGATTTGAATAATTTTGCTCTTCTAGAGCCTGTTGCCTCTCCAGATGGTGACCTTCAGTAGGATTCATCAGTAAGTATCAATAGCTTTTACAACAAGGGCAATTTAGAGAAATAGTAGCATGGTAGTTGCATATAGTGTTTCTCAGCCAAGGAGGGTGCACAGCCTTTGTGACTACTGTTGTCCTAAGGAGAGCTTGAAGGACTTGTAGAAAACTTACTAACACCTATTACTGCTCTAACTGTAGGACTTGTGGCTGCTTTCAAGTATGAAACGCTGAAGTTATACCCCAGTGTGGCGGTATTGTCTGTCTCATCAAATGTCCATGAATTCTTCCATTTCTTCTTCTTTAATTTTGTATTAGCTATTGTTTATTTTTGTGAAGTTACTTGATGCCACAGATACCCCTGCCATGCTGCAGCTGCACTGTCTTAAATTTTCTTTGTTACTCTGAACTCACATTCCCCATGTGATCCATGGCAAAGATAACTTTAAATCCCTTTCTTCAGTGTCTAGCAAGGCATTGTAAAACATTAAACTATTGTAGTCTGTTCTGAAGGCCTTATTGTGTTGTAATCGCTTTCCCTGTTGAAATTCATATGTGCTACAGTTTTCATTCAGTTTCCAAATTTATAATCCACTTTATGGGGGCAAATAAATGACTTCAAGTTATACTTTTTGGGCCATCAGAGCATCCTCATAGAATAGTATGAAGCAAACCACCTTTGTTTGGTTTCAATTGTTACAAATATTTGTTGCTTAATTAAAGCCCTAGTTCTATGAAGCAAATATTTACTGGGAAAAAACAGATGTAATGTAAAAGTGGCAAGATGCTAATTCCCATGATGGTAGGGAAAAAACTTGATAGTCTCACAATAATGTGCACCAACAGGTGAAATGGAGGATAAAATTCCAGGCCTTTCTTAAAAGCTAGCTGTGTAATTTTCAGCTACCAGATGGCGTACTGTAGATGGTAAGGTTGATGTTTGGCATTAAAATCTATTGTAATCTGCTTCTTTTGAGGTAAAAAAAAAATAAAATTGGAAAATCTTCTGCAGTACTTTGAATAAAGAATTTTAAAATTTATAGGTAAATATTGCAAAAGTTTCTTACTCTGTAGAGTTGGGGCTTATTTTTGTAGTAATACTTGAAACTGTTGAGTTGTCAGTTTACTCTTTGCATGGAACTGGCAAACTTTCAGTGAACATCTTTGCAATGTAAGCTTGATTTGCTGACATTAAAAGTCTGGGTACATTTTCTTTCTGAACATCTAGGTTTTCTCTGTGTAGTGGAGGGATTTGAAGTTTACAGCATGGATATGGTTTTTTACTACGCCTGTAAAAATCCACCCACATTTGGCAAAGTTATAAACAGTTGAAAAATTGCATTTCACGCATTCTTGGTCAAGTCTTATTAGATTTTTTAGTAGCTACATTTCCAAAAGATTACACATGTATTGGATGTTTGCCTTCCTCAAAACAGGACTTGCCTTGAAATTGCTCCGAGTTGGAGAGATCAGACCAGTACAACTAGAGGAACTGAGATCAGTGAATTTGCCTCTCATGTTTTCTAGTGGGCATGTGGTTAAGATGAGTTAGCACATCAATGCGAATTAAAGATCAAGGATAAAACTTTTAAGAGAGAGGAACTGGGCAGGTGGGTGAGAGTGCTAAGTTGTGTTTGTCTCCATGGCTGACCAAGAGCAGGAGCAGGACTGAGGTAAGATGAGGATCATAAAAGGAAGGATGTTCTGGCTGAGGAGCTGGATTGCATGAAGAGAGGATACTCCAGCTGGAGAGAAAAAAATGAGAGGGTAGAGGGCAGAGAGACTGGGTGGGATGTCCTTGATATGGTAAATGAGAGAGACAGGCCTGGATATGGTTCTCGATGCAATCTCCTATGTGACTTCAGCCTGAGTTTTACTAGGAGATAAAGTGCTTCAGGTGTGCTAGAGATGTGCTGGAGTACGGACCATGTAACACCTTGCTATATATATATATACACATATGTTCCAAGGCAAACTTTCTGATACAAAATGAATGCTTTCAGTGCATTGAATTGCAAATGTAGCTGCACCCAGTGTTGCCAGCAGTACTTGCACATCTGATGCATAGCTGCCTAATCATTCCATTATGTTGGCTACCCCTTAAAGCCAAGATTTATGTGATAACTTTCTCCCCCATGTGTTTTGGTTAGATCAGCTTCACTTTTGTTTTGCATTGTGGAAAAGCCTAGTGTTGATTAGACAAAGATCTATTAAGACACTTTCCCGAAATTTGTTTTCCTCTAACTTCCAACTAAGCTTAATAGCTGCAGTTCAAGAGGAGCCAGAACATTGTCCTTGGTGTCAGTGGAGAAACTTTGGGCTTTTTGCAGCAGAACTTACAAATTTCCAAAGTTTAAAAAAGAAGAGGAAGATGTGCATCTACTGGTTTAGCTCTCTTAAGAGGTCCCGCGTTACATCTGATATAAGTGGTTGCTACGCGTCTGCCTTCATTCTTTGACTGAAGTCCAAGGTATGGGAACCTCCAGTATCTCCACTTTTATTTGGAACCCTGCTGCAGTTGCTCAGTGATTTCTTGGCATGTTGGTATCCTCTATAAGACGAGAATTTCTTTCATGTAAACATGGCATTAATTCTGTTTTCACCCAGCAAGGACAAATTGTCGTTTTCTTTTTATTTCCTTTTTCTTTTCTTCTGTCTCTATAAATACATACATTGTTCTTGTGATTCCCCCCCAATGCTTTATCATTGCTACCCTACATCTTCGTATTCATGCTTTACATCTCTTCCTGTATGTAAGCATTTTAGTTTTCTGTAATGTAGAAGCACCTTTGTAGACTTTGACAAGTTTATGACATTTTCTGTATAAGCAAGGAAGGAGATAATTTGGCCTTTTATTTTTCCCCTTCTTGCAAATATTGTTTGCATAAAGAAAAACAATTTTCTGACAAAAGTGAAAATCAGATGGTGTGTCAGCAGAACCTGAGGTTGCTGAAATAACTTTTGTGCCCTGACCCACTGGGTTGAAGCTGATTGACACAGCTCAGCATGATTGTTTGATGTGAAAACATAGGGAAGAAAGTGAACATTTAACAAATAGCTCCTTTGTGACTCGCTTAGGAAAGAAAACCATTTTGTGACTTTAGGAAGTATGCTTTTCCCTTCACGCATCAACATCACTGTGCTTTGGGCCCATGTGCAGTTGAATAGGTCACCAGTCATAGGTAGCTTATCTAACTCAAGGCAGATGTTATCTCCCTTTCCCTGCTGTTTTGTGCAGATTCATCTGTGCAGAACACCTTGTGCAGGAGTTCAAGGTCTGAAGCAAGAAAGTCTGTTTTTTTGACTCATTGTTGTCCTTCTGAATGTCAATTGAGCAATACCATTCCAGAAGGCAGAATAGACAAAGTATGGCAAGGCCTGATTTCTGCACTGAATGGTGACTTTTTAGCTCTGACAGAAATTTTCTAAAGAAAAAGGATGACATTGCAGCACTTTAACGTAATTTTTGATATTGAATTGTGGAGTTGTTGTTTGGTTTGGTTTTTTTGTTTTGTTTTTTTTTTAACTTTTATAATAACATTCTTTTGTTTGCTTCAAAGCAAGGGGGAAAGAAAGAGCCATAAATTGCTGAACTTGCATACAGGTTTTGATTTACTTTGTCCTGGCCAAGACAACTAAGTAAAGATTCAGTACTGTACAGCTTTCTATAGTTGCTTACTTTTTTCCTGATTATAACGTGTTCTTTATTTTTCTTAAAAAAAGTGGGGTTTTATAACCATACAGCTGCATTCTATAGAGATGAAAGGAGACGTATGGTAGAGCTACTAGGATTCTCCCAGAGCACATGATGAAAGTTCAATCTCATGTTTAAAAGGAGTAACTTAGACCCAATCCAAGTTGCATTGAACTGACTAAAAAGAGTCACTGTACTTAAAATGGAAAAAGACTTTCAGCCTTTATTGGTTAATTTGATATTGTACTGTCTCAAGAGGTTGTATTCTACTGCATTTTATGTTTGAATATGACTGCCTTGCTGCAAATGAGCCAGTTATTGTAATTTCAGCAGCAGTGTTTCTTGAACAGGTTACAGTTATGAGTAATGGCGTGGAGGGAGAAAAGTTTATTGCCTTCTGATTTTTTGTGGAGGAAGAGCTGGAAATGCAGAAGTTCAAAAGAGGAAATGCATTCCTTAGTTTTCATGCACACTGCTGTGTTCCAGAAAAAGAGGAGGAGTAAAGGCGAAATATATGAGGGTATGGATAATGTTATGAAATAGCTGTTTCACTTGCAGTTGGAGCTGAGGTGCTACACAGGATTCCAAGAAGGTAGCTATGAAACCTAACCCTCCCAACCGTTTGCAGGCAACATATTTGCTGTGACACTAGCTGTTCTGCAAAGCAAACCAAGTCCAGACTTCATACAGGGACGCCAGCATAAATAAGTTCTGCCCCAGCCCAGCATTGACACCACTTCCTATTGATACCACTGTGGACTATGTTGCCTACAAAGTGTTGGGAGAGTTATCTTTTTAGTTTGCCCCTCCATCCTTCCTGGGAGAGAAAGATAACCTTGGTACACTCTGCCAGCCCAGCTTTCCTCCTGACATGTTACAGTAAATTGGGATTAGTTCCCAACTCCAGGTGTGTATTCCCATGTTCCCCACAGTATAGATATATGTAGGGTCTAGCCCTCACCTGAGTGACTTTCATCTTTCAAATCTAAAGCTGGCTTGTTTAGAGCCAGATGATGTGTATCTGGCTGATGCTATATTGCTAATTCCACATACAGCGTCTCAGAAGCTAACTTCTTTTTAGCTACTTGATGAAAAGTGTATTTCTGGATTACTTACCTTGTATTTTAAAGGCTGTATTTTGCATTTCTGTACAGAAATCAATTAGCAAATGCATTAAAAAGTTAAGTAAATCATACCTAGATAGTATTCTACAACTTCATTGCTATATAAATAGCAGTGGAAATACAGCATTGATTACGAAATCAGAAGGTATTGGTTTTTTTTAAAAAAAACCCATAAATCTAAAATCTACTTAAACATTGCTTTTTCTGTCACTTCACTCATATTTTAGAGAGACATAGTAGTGTGAAGTGCTAAAGTAATGGAAATTAAAATTTGCATTTCTTTTCCAATTTCAGTGCTGACATAAGGTGGCCCTGAAGTGAGCTAGAACAGAATTTCTTATCTAAGTGTCATCTTAACATTGAAGAAAACAAATAATTTCACAAATGCATTAATTTTAAGTATGGTCCCATAGATGTACTTAATAGTTGATTTTCAGATGCAAATATAATAAAGCAGCATTGTTTAGCGAGTGTACTATTAACTAGTTAGGAAGCAAAGTACTTTGAAAACCATAGGTTTGCTGCTGAAGTTTAAATTTCTTCCTAATGTTTAAAGAAGAATATTGGAATATTAATTGTAAAAAGCTTCAGAATAAGAACTAATATGTTCAAATTGATTTTAGTTTCTTGGGATAAGAAAAACTTGTCTGCTGGAGGAAGCAATTGTGGACTGCAGGTGTCCTAGGAAACTGGCCAAGTGTTGGCCATCCTGTGTATCCAGAAAGGAGTGCTGTAAGGACTTCCCGTCTTAAGTGCCTGCTGACATGTGCGTTTGGGAAACATTTGTGTGCTCTTTTACATTGTCAAATCTAAATGTATAAACCCAAAAGGAAACCTCTAATGTAAAAGGTTTAAATGTTCTACATTGATGTACCTTAATGTAGACCAGCAAATCAGTGATTTTGAGAAAAACAGTAAAAATTTACAAAAATCTGCTTATTGTGTCATCCAATGCTCTTGTACTTTCTTAGGGCAAAATAAATGTTTTCTCTAAAGGGAACCTGTGAAAACATCACCATACAGCTAAGTTTCTTGAAGAATACAGTTCTTGTGCATTGGCTTTCCTCCAGAGGAGCTGACCTACCTTTACACATAGCCTATAAATGAGGAGATGAAGGTGGGCTTTTAGATAGTGTCGCAGTTGCTTTTCCCTTGCAGTGCTTGTGACTTAGCTGTTTTTCTTTAGTGGGGACCATTCCCAGCTCTTTTGCTATTCTTCTGCCTTTATCAAGGTCTTACACTGTTGGGGCTTAAACAGCTCTGTCCAGATCTAAGTTGGTTCTACATAAGGATCATCTTTGACACCCCACAAAGAATTTGGAGGATTTGCATGGAAGAATAAGAGATGCAGACTGCAAAATTGCTAGTTTAGCATCAGTGCAAGCCAGCAGAGGATCTGCCAGGGCATTGGTCACAAGAGGAGACAGCTGCTGCCTTTTTTTGTGTTGAGAGTTTACTGGCGCATCCATTGGCAGAGTGAGAGCGTTTCTTTGTCCCTGTCACCAAATGTTTTGTGTCCCTAATTTTCTTAGCGGTTTGCATGGGCTTAAATACTGACACATATATATTTACAAATTAGTTACTTGAGTATTGTTTCACTCCAGATTTTACTTTAGAGATGTGTAATTTCTGATTTCATTTGCTCAGTCTAATGACATTCATTAGCTAAACCGCCCTTAATGCTTACATGGAACACGAGTTTCTTTACAGAGTGATGCCAATAAACCTGCTTAGCGTCAGCTATTCTAATGCTCTGTTTCTGATCAGTTTATTATTTCAAGCCAAAATGTACATTACTGCAGCTTCCAGATAATCATAGACCCGAGTCTAGACCTAATTTCTGCCTTTGTTTCCCTTGCAGGGGTTTATATCTAATGTTTCCAGAATGGAGAACTGATGTTCACATGCAGTAATTTTGCTGCAGTATGTAGCATAAAAGGGACTAAAATAGTTTAGCGTTGATGTTTCCATTGAACACAAACTATGAAAACTCTCTGTAGGAAACAACATTAAGTCAGTACAATTATGTATCACCCTAATCACAGCAAACGACAGTAGTAGTAGTATTTCTACTCACTGCTGTGGGCGTGATGTAATTAAAAATAATAAAGGCAGGGACATGCACACTTGTCCTTTTGCTGAAATGAGCAAGTGATTGGGGTGTTGGGTAGAGCAGAATGCTGCTGAACGAGAGACTTTTCTTGGGTCTTTTTTTCCTACAAGTATCTGGAGACTTGTTTTCTTCCAGGCCCTGGTGATGTAGCAGGATCACCGGGATTTCTGTGTTGTTTAGTTTTTGGTTTTCCTATAGTAAGCAAACCATTATTCATTATAGTACCTTTGCCACTTCTGTGACAAAACAAGGCACACAGGGGAAGATTATCAGCCTTTTCTTTCATCTTGTTATTAGCTTCATCTGTCTAGGTTGGCACTTTTTGTGGTTATGTATGCCAAATATCCTGGATTATTCATTTGGCCGCACGGCAACACTGCATGGCTTTGTAACACTTTGGTCAGTGGCCTTTAATGTGCCTCCTTTGATTGTCTTTCCTGACCCTGTTTTATGTCTTGCCCAGTGATTGCTAATTTCTTTCAATTAAAAATAACCCTTGTCCACCGCTGAAATATTTCACTTGCTACTTTGTTCCATGTAACATTAAAAATCAAGTCACTCTTTTCAGTATTTTTTTCCTTTGGGACTGGATTTCAAAGCAACACATGAAAAGTTCTTCTCTGTTTTGTGTTGTTTCATTTACAGTAGCCTGAATTCATAAACAGAATAAATTAGCCAGCATATTTAAAGTTGAGAATATGTACTTAGTAAAGGTATAAATCTCCTGGGAGATGGCATCCAAAAGCTTGTGTAAACTGAGCGATTAGAATTCTTGCTTGAAAAGAAATTTACTGAAATTCACTTTCCATTAGAAGTATGATCAGAGTGTGCTGTTCTTAAGGAAAAATGTGGTTTTAAATAGTTTCATACTTATTATAGTTAACCAAAATCATTTGCATCCCTAGTTGCTCAAAAATGCTTACTCTTTTAGAGCTCATGTTAAATTTGGATGATGGCTTTCATTTATTAATTAAAATACCCCTGCTTTAAGTGAAAAATGTAAGTTGGTGAACAAGCGCTCTCTAGTACTGATTAAAGGTCTAATGTGTGCTGTAGAATCCAGCACAGCTCATAGCTATAAAGGCTCCTTTATTAAATATTGTAGACATTCCTTTTACCCCTTCCCAGTATTATATTAGGACTAAAATGTGGGGTTTAATTTGGTTGGGTTTTTTTTTCCAAATTAAGCACCCTCTTGGCTTTGGGCTCCTATATAATAAGACTGATCACTAGCATCTTCATAAATACTGTTGAACCGTAAGAATACAGCACATCCTTCAGGCTTTGTGGAATTGGGACCAATAATAATTTTACAAATAGATTGGTAGTATAGAAAGTACATAAATGACAGTTCTGTCGTTCATACTACCCACAGTCATCTATTCAGATGCTGATATTGGGGAGAAATAAACACTGAATAGGCTAAGAGGAGACTACAGGGGAAAACCCGGGGGGTTTTGGATCTATCTAGGTTACATTAATTGTATTTTCTGCTTGTCCTTCCATCAAAGGAGGAGTTGTGCTTAGTGATGTGCTCAAACACCTTGCTGAAATGGAATATTTTTTCTTCTCTATCTATTTCCTTTTTGTTGGTGTTGAAACAATGTGATAGACACAGTATTTATGGAATATGCAGCATAGATTTATGAAGAATGCACTAATTATTTTTGGCAAATTCAGATGTTTTAAAGTTTTAGGCTTAATTTTGACCTTTCTTAGGTCAAAATAAGTACATACACATAGCTAATAAATACACATAGATTTATGCTATATACACTCTTGGGTAGATGCCTTTTTACATTGCTTTTCAAATAGATTAAATCAAGGAAAGGGACTTCAGTGGTGCTCAGTCTTAAGCATCTCTAAAGTTTTAATGAGTCTAAGCATTAAGACTCTTTCTTAATTATTGAGCTGTGACTCTTAAAAAGATACATAGGCATCTTTCCATCATTTGCCCTCATGGGAGTAGCTTTTTCATTTAAGAGTCCTATTTGACTTAAGCGTATCTTGCTCTTATTTATTTTAATATGTTTCATTTCATATTTCTAAATGCTTTCCTTTTTACCCAACTCTGTGGGTCAGTTCCAAAATTCACATGCTTCCTCTTCCCACCTCTACAAGAATGAGCAATCATATTTTATTCCTTATCCTCCCAAGTGGACTACTTCTGCCAGACTTGTGTTTGTTTTGTTCGCCTGCCAAACCCCAACAAATGTCTTGTTTTAAGAATGATGGGCCTGTTTCCACATGGATTCAGATGGTTCTGCAGAGTTTCTTGAGGGTTGTTTATTTTATTTTTTCTTTTGTTTTGGGTATTTATTTTGGTTTTAATTTTACTTGCAGATCTCTTAGTCTGTAAGACATAGCGGCTAAAATGAGCTTCAGCTAAAGAGTGAAATTTGCTCCGTTCTTCCAGAACGGTAAATGTTAACATTCACTTTAAAGCAGTCAGGAATTCAGAGCACTAGATGGTGAGGTCTTTCACTCATTTACAAAAGAACTATGAGCTGTCCAGGAATTTGTGGTTTAAACACAGTATTTACAGCTAGTACACTCTAACAGCTCTTCTCTGTGCTTACATGACCTGTTAAGGATAAAGCTTACGTTCAGTCATGTTCTTCAATAATCAGTGTAATCCTGAAGCCTGCCATGAAAGTTTGATCTCAGTAGTTCACTGCTGACATTTTTATGAAACTCCTCTAGGATGTGGATTTTTGTTTTACTACTGTGGGCAATGCCTGTACAAATCCGTCTGGGAAAATGAACCAAACTACATGAGGCTGAGATGATTTATTTTATTTCCTCTCTTCCCCCTGAACTATTCTATTAATTCCATTCCACCACATGATAATGATACAATCAGAGAATCATTTGGGTTGGAAAAGGCTTTTAAAATCATGGAGTCCAGCTACAAGCCTAACACTGCCAAGTTCACCAACAGAAGTGGGGGGGATAACCAAACATCCTTGGCCAGATGCTCTCCACAGGGCAACTGGAGGTGACAATAGTGAAGATAAGGGTTACAGTTTTTACTGTGCTTGCTTTCTAGTAATGGAGACATTCCATCATGGACCTACCCAAACTCCCAGTGTGGTGTTCCCACCTGTGATGGCACTGTGTGGTTTTAACTTTGCTGTGTCCTGTACACGTGCTGGTACTGATCTCAATGAAGAGAGCATTTCTAATCTGCTAGCAGAACAGATGGATGTGTCATAGTTCAGGATGTTCATATCCTCGAAAATCCCTGGGAGATCCATGTGTGCCTGGACTAGTTAAAGTTCTGGGAGATGGTGAAGGTTGAGTGGCAGCTCCTCTCTTCAGACACCGCTGCCAGTTGTACTGGTTTAGGGAATGGCTCTGGGTAGGTTCTGGAAAATGACATAATCCTCAGAATGTGCATTGATATCAGTAGTGGTTTTCCTCATTAAAGGAAAATTTGAGGCTGGCCTTTTTTTCCAAATTAAGCTCTTGATCAGTGGCTGGTGATGCCAGCCAGGTAGGCGAGAAGGTGCTCATTTCATGGAATATATTATAATCTCTGGCTCCTGTTCCTCAGGTAGAGGTATCTAGGAAAGACTATGAAAGATGTAATGTATAGTGTTGATCCCAACTAATAACTAATATACTAAATTTTCCCATAATTAAGACATTCCAAGTGAGCCACTTCTGCTACTGCTCCTTTTCATCTTAGTTTGTACCTAGTTTCTCAATAGTAAATTCAAGGAGAAAACCATTGCAGTTAATCCCAGGCAATAAACACACACTGAAAAGTAGAAAAATTAGTAATTTCCACCAGTTTCCCTATTCCTGACCTATGAAGTCTTCTGTGACAACCTAGTTTTCCGAAATGGCAAAGAAGGGTAAAAAACCAAAGATGACATATAAAATAATTTCCTTCTTATGCAATTTTGCAGACTCACAAGGAGATGAAAAAGAGAGACTTGGCATTTGTGAATTACCTATGGATTTAGTGCTTTCAGATCACCTTTACTTCGGAGGTATTTATCCTGATTGACTCTGCTGTCATTCAAGCAGAATCATCTAGGAGAGAAAAATATTGTGGTGGCCTCATAACATCTGGGTTTGTGAATCTGTTGATCTCAAAGTGAAAGTAACTGGCGCTTTGCGATCTTGAACCTTATGCAGTCATTTGCAACCGTTGAATAAGACCAGATTATTATGGTATCATTTCACTTAAAAAAATGTTTAAATCATCTGTGAGACAGTTGGTAGTGGAACACTTAATCCACTCTTCTCGGAGTAGGTAATATGCTAATTTAAGGTTAACAATATTGGAAATGGCTATTTAGATTTTAGTAAGTACATAGAGTCAACAGCATAATGATATAAAAGTGATGTGAAACAAACATAAACAAAGGGAGGGCTGTTAATCTTCAGATTGCTGCTTCATTGAAACGTTACTCTATGATGAGTATTCCTTGAGTGTTTGCACCAGGGACAAAGCCAGAAATTTACAGATCTCCAGCTTTTCTGATGCAAGAAGTTTAGAGGCCGGTGTTATAAGGCCATTTAAAGTATAAGATTGCAGCAGAGAGAGTGGTGATGCCTTCTGTTACAATAAATGGACCATTTAAGTTGAGAGGAAAATGAAAGCTATAACAAAGGTTTGTGTGGAGAATCCTACATCTGCATACAATACCTTGACTAGGAGATACCATAAGGTCAGTGAGGAGAGGATAAATCAGCAAGCTTGAAAATGCAGAATATGTCTTCGCTGACCTTTTCTTCATGATGTAGGTAGTTGGAGATTTCAAGGTGTTTTACCATCCTCTGTTATGAAAGAGTGGATTAAAAAAAGAAGTGCATCAGAGCCCTGTTCCTTCAGGGATTTTCCATGCTTGGCTGTGTGCTGATTGCCCATGACAGCGCTTGCCCAATTCCAATGAGTTGTTTGAAGAGACTTTAAACTAGAGGTAGCATTAGGCCAAGAGATTGAATAGCATCTTTCCCTTCGTAAGGTACACTGGAGTGTGATGAAACTGGATGGATTTGGAGCCCACCTCTAAATAGCAGATGATGAGTGGAATTAGTTTAAAGACAACCCTTGAACAGGACTAGGATTTCAGTGAACTACTGCAGAAACAGAAAGAAGTCATCTGCAATTTACTTTGGCTGCATGATGCACAACAGAGATGCTACAAATGGTGCTATTTGCCACAAGGATAATAATCAAGGCTATTTTTAAGTGCATCCCTGAGCTTGCTAGACCAAATTTATGACTGAATAGTACTCTTCAGTGACTTCAGTGACTGCATGTACGGTATAGGAGGCTTTAAAATATTGCAGCTTTTTAATCTAGAAGAAAAATGATTTTAGCAATGAGGAAAATATGTCCTCTCTTGCTGTCTTTACTTGTACTAGGATGAGCTTTGCTAGGATGAATATATCAAGACTTGTCCACAAAATAAATTTTGAGCCCACCAGCAAGTAAATCATTACCTGAGGAGAACGCGTGTATGTGTGTGGAAGCCAACTTGCTTCCAGACTTGTAAGCAAGTGACACCATGTATTCATGCAGACAGGTTTCAGGATACACAGAACAACCAGAAGTTGCTGAATTACACGTTTGAGGCAGACTTTTTCACACGTGCACATCATTTGGGTCTGCATGGCAACTGTCTCATCCTCACAGCAGGAGACTGCTGTAGAAAGAACTTGGGCTGTAGCTCTTAAGGTATATCGTCTTGCTAGTGTCTGGAATAAAGCCTTTCCTATGGCATGTGATGGCATATAGAAAAAGCCTTACTTTGGCACATGGGTGTCCACACACACATATGCCGTGCAGGTACAATTCTAGTGTACTTAGTTTAAGAATGTTTCCTTTGACAAGACAAACACAGGGAACATTAAGACATTAAATGCATAGCTGGGGAGAAGAGATTAAATACCCCACAAACCCAATGCTCTAGTAATGAATACTTTCTGGAGTGGTCCTGAAGGTGTAATGGATTTGATTCTTAAACTCTGTAATTCTTGATAGTGCAGCTTTGTTGGTTAGTGTCTTTCTTGCTTTTCCCTTTTTCCAAAAGGAAAATCAAATGATCTTCTTAAAAACTTGCTTACTGACTAATACATCATGATAGAGGACATTAGAATCACTGTAACTTCTATCCATTGGTGGTGGGTGTAAGCTGACTACCCCAATAACAATGGGAAAATGTCAGTTTTGTAAGAAATTGTCATTTTGATGCATCCTTATCTATAAAGGATGGATTTGTTGCTAGGCCTATTTCTGTACCATTCTATAACTAGTTCTGACTGAAGCTTTAATAGACTCACACATCAGACAAGCAGAAGGGAGAGTGGCAAAAGCTTTTTGATTCTTCATCAAGATTTTATTTCTTTGATTTTGATAAATTCTGGTTAGAGAAATGTATTTATAAGATTTATGGTGTAGTTCTGAATCCTGTGATGCAAGAAGAAAAGTGCCCCATGATTGCATAGCTCTAAACCAAAATGCTGTTCTTCAAGCATTTTTTTCTTTCCTCTGTTTTGGGTAACATCTTACTAAATGAATAACAAATAGCACCAAACTCCTACAGTCTATCACTCTGTACCACAGTCTCTTTCGCTCTATGCCGGATCAAGCCTGTACTTCTGGCTTTTCCAAAATGCACTTTACATTTGTGAGTGGAGCTGTTGATCCTTGTCTGACATTTGTGTTGGCTTTGTGGGGCTTTCCCCTGATCCGTGCTGTCTGATCACATTGAGGTGTGCACACCAGGATACCTGCTGGTCTGTTTTGTCAGGTCTGTCTGAACCGTGCTGCTTTGCCCTTGTCTCATCCTCTCTCTTGGCTGGTGTGAGTGCAGGAGTACGGTGTTGACAGAGGTCCCCATCTGACATTTCCAGGTGCCCTAGTCAAACAGAGCCACCGTTTCTTTTGCTTCCCACGCTTGTCTGCTTGCTGATAGCTTGCACTGGCCCTAATCCGGTGGATGTGTGCTCAGCTGTTTCCAGTCAAACACATGTACAAGATGTTGCAGGCATCCGTGAAGTGCTGAACACCTTTAATATTGTTGTTCCAGTCCTTCATTCTCTGCAGCCTCCACCGAAGCAGGGGCTCAGCCCTGCGTAGCAATGCCTTCTGGAGGGGGCACATGCTCCTCTGAGGATGAGGCATCAACATGCAGCAGGCTTGTTCCTCGTCTCAGTGCTGATCCTGATTAACAGAAAGCTGCAGCAGTGCTGCTGAGCTCTTCTCTGACAAGGAGTTAAGGTCTACAAATGTATAACCCTGAGTTGCTTTGAGGAAGTGAGTGTATAAACGTAGAATAAATTTATTCTTAAAATGCTTTTATCACGGAAGATTTGAAAGGACTCTAATCTGAATGAGGGATTGCCTTATACTTGCCATGTCTAACAAGAAATGATAAAGAATGATGCATGGAGACCTCATAGCAGCCTTCCAATATCTGAAGGGGGCCTATAAGGATGCTGGGGAAGGACTCCTCATCGGGGACAGTAGTGAATAGGACAAGGGGTAATGGATTTAAACTTAAACAGGGAAAGTTCAGGTTAGGTATAAGGATGAAGTTCTTTACTGTGAGGGTGATGAGGCACTGGACCAGGTTGCCCAAAGAACTGGTAAATGCTCCATCCCTGGCAGTGTTCAAGGCCAGGCTGGATGGAGTCTTGGGTGACATGGTCTAGTGTGAGGCATCCATGCCCATGGAAGGTGGGTTGAAACTGTTTGATCTTAAGGTCATTTTCAACCATAACCATTCTGTGATTCTCTGAAGGCAAAGCTCAAGGCTGAAACCTGGACTGAAATACTGAGTAGCTCCAAGAGGGGATAGGAGGCAGGAGGTCTTTCCATCCTTCAAAGCTCCACTTCATGATGGGTTAGCA
>JANHGB010046536.1:54861-65511 GCA_026283785.1 Coracopsis vasa
ACCGTAACCATTCTGTGATTCCAGGTCTCTGAGGATAACTGCAAACAGTCATGATGTTAGGTAACAGTTTGTATTTTGAACACTGAGAAAAACATAAGCAAGCAAGTTTATGGGCTTTTCCTACGTTATGCTAACATTTTTTAAGTTAGCAAAATAATTTATTATTTGACTGCCCGCTACTTTAGTAAATGGCTTTCATTCAAAGTGTTTACTTTCTCTGAGATTTTGATTGTGACTGATGTATATTTGTTTATGATGCATTTTTAAATGGCACAAACTGCTTTCCAAAGCCAGAATCTGCACATGAGCTTTGTAATGAAATACAGGTGTCAGACAGTTTTAAGTGGTCTCTGCAATTCTGATCTTGCTCTTTCTCAAGCAAATTGGTTTGGGAGATGTTAAATGGAAAACAAAGCAGGTTGGAAGAGGACAAGGCAGGCTGTAGAAGCACAACTGCTTTCAGCAGGAATATGTGTGCTTCTGTGTTTTTTGTTGTTATCTTTTAAGTGCTACCTAAGGAAATATTCATGCTTCATTTTATTACAATTGTAATTAGGTCACATGCTTCTAGAGCGGGGAGACTGCCAGGGATTACTGAGCTGTTGGATCTTCTTCAGTGTTGGTCCATTTTTGTTTTACAGATTTAATTGACTCCAGATTCCCTTTGTGCATTGCATACAAACATATTGTTAGGTTAAAATCCTGGAGTCCAAATCAGACGTGAGTCCCACTGACTCAGTGGGAAATCAGTCATTTCTGAGTAAGAGTTGTAAGACCTAACCAACACAATCTGTTGTGCTTCAGGGAAGCAAAAGCAGTACTATCTATCTGCTTTCATATCAGAACTACTTAGAAAAACATTAATATTATCAATCTCTCAGTTGAGCAGCATCAGATCTTCAAGTTTTGGCTCCAGTTTTATTTCCTTTCTAGTTGCATAAAAATCCCCATGGGTGGGGTGGAGTAAAACTTTATGAAAACTAAGTTTGAGGTTTGGTGTTTGGAGGGTTTTTTCCCCTTATTTCCCCAAATCCTTCACACAGATATCCCTTATTTTCCTTTATCGTTTTCTTTTGGGTTGCCTCATCCAGGAAGTCAGACTGAAGCCAGGGAAGTATATCTGGCATGCCAAGCATTTTTTGTGGCTCGTGGGAGACACAGCAGTAGACTGTCGTGAGCCCTGACCCCAACTGTGCGCTGCATGAACAGAGCTCTGAACCTGTTATGCAGTGGGAAGTTCATCTGGCTAAGATGGCAGACATAGGTTAGTCTCAATGTGTAATACTCTTAAATGCACAGTCACAACTGAAATCTCATGTCTCGATCCGGACATTAAAAAGTGACCTGCATGCAAGGAAAAAGCTCGTATCTTGGTCTGTTCCTTTCCACAAGCTTGCAGAAACACAATAAATGAATGAAAAGCTGCTGAATTCAACGGGCATTGCTGAGAAATCAAATGAACATCTTCACTATTGTCAAATACAGCTTCTCACTGTATAGATTTCCCTAAAATTTGGCAAAAATATGGCAATATAGTTAGGCTATTTCATGGTTGCATTTACTATGCTGTGGTAACAAAAGCACTAAAGTCTACTTAAAATTCTTACATAAATCTTTTTAAGTGTTCATAGCTACTTGATTAAATAAGAACAGAAGCTTGACATTTGGATGATCATTTAAAGAAATTTCTTTGAACTGTACTACACAGCAAGGGCCTGAAATGGATTTTTCAGAGTAGTTTTGACTAAGGTAGGCTCTCGTCATCTTGTGAGCAAAGGTGTTGTAGTAAATAAAGTAATTGGAGAATCTCGATTCTGGGGCTATGGGAATTGATAGGATTTATACGGGATGTTGGTATGTTAATTTCTGTGTGCTTTAGGAGCTAGTAATTTCCTTGCAGAATTAATTCAGTGTCA
The DNA here is from genome assembly GCA_026283785.1 of Coracopsis vasa. Classification (NCBI taxonomy): domain Eukaryota; kingdom Metazoa; phylum Chordata; class Aves; order Psittaciformes; family Psittacidae; genus Coracopsis; species Coracopsis vasa. The sequence continues at coordinate 56,778 of JANHGB010046536.1, forward strand.
GGAGTGGCACTGCGTTTAATGTGTGTAACGAGAGGGTGAGAAGGGCCGCTGCTGCTATTATTGCCCTCATAGTTTCAGATGGTTTCTCTAGGTTATTTCTGTAAGGCAGAAGAAAATTCAGCCTGACTGTATGAACTCAGTTGTAGCTGAAAGCAGGGGAGGGTTAGTTTGGATCAGGTAGTCACAGTAAAACCTTTGCTGAGAGGGACAGGTCTAGAAGAAAGATCCTTAGAAGATCTCAGGTCTTGGAGAGGAGAAAGCTGGAAGCTGAAGTGCCTTCTCCAGCTCTTGGGTAACTTGCTGCTGCAAACCTCTTATGCCAAATTCAGCTTTTAAGAAGAGTGCACTTCATAAGATCACTTATGAAGCTTCACATAAGCCATGTGTCATAGTAAACTGAAGCAAGTAGCCGGGTCCCCTGAGGTAAAGGGGAAATTGAAGGATTAACTGGTGATGAGACTTCTTCCCTGCCCGCCTCTCTAATTAAAAGGAAGATTTTGACTGTGGAATGGCAGTCTGACTGCATCTAAGCAGTTCTGGTGATTGGCTCAAGAGGAATTTAAGCAAATTTCTGTGAAATTGAATTTGAAGAAGTCTCTAAATTTCTGTGAAATTTAGCACAACTGCAGCTTGTTTTCCCCTCTTTGGGGAAGACGAATAATTTTAAAGTTATCAAGAATGTGTAAGTTGGGAAATAAAGGGTTTGAATATTTGCTTAAAAAAAAAAAACCCAAAACAAAACAATAAATAACCCCCAAAACAACCAAACCCAAACTGCTTGAAATCAGTGAAACGAGGAGGTGGGGAAGGAAAGGAATGTTTGAAAGAGTCCAAATCCACAAACCCCCCAGACATTCCATGTCAGCAAATGTCTTTTGTTCTTGGATGATGTTTTTGACAATGCTCTAAATTATATATTGGGTGTAGAAATGGCAGATTTTCCACATAAATGCAAATGACAGCTGCGTGATAAAAAGTGAATGTGTGAGTAGTGATATTGTTCACTCCTGCAGAGAGAGGGTGATGAAAGGTCTAGGATAGTGCCATGTGACTAAACAGAAGTAGTTTAAATGTGTAAATAATTGAAAGATTTCGCTCCTTAGCTTTATATATTTTTCTATAGACAAAAGTAAGAAGATGCTGATGCACTCTCAAACATATTTCATAGAGGTAGTGATCCACAAGGGCTTATGCCTGACTGATGTAAATACAAGTAGTGTTTACTTAATGAGACTTTTCACATGCTTAAACTTATTAATATGTTGCAGCGTGAAAAGCAGACACTCTTTCCACTCAAATTGGTGATGAGATAAAGAACACTAAGGAGAAACCACAAAATTCAGTGCAAGGACTAATATTTAGTAAACAGCAGCATCTTGTACAGGAGACGTAGTCTAAACCATGGAGCCGTAGGAGCGCATGTGCACATGTATATGTTCATTGGCAAAGAAACAGGAAAAGCTGTTCTTTATTTTGATTAATATTAGATCATTCAAGCTATGAAAGTCTGGTCTGTTAGGTAAAATTAACTGTAAGATGAGATCCCTTGATAGCTTTTTGTTATTAAAGACGACTGTTAACATCAGAGATCAAATCAATCACATTTGATCTTACAATCTACTTATTTTTGGCTTGTAGCATAGTAATTATCTTCTAAAAAATTGTGCGTTAATGTTAACTGGCAAAAATTATTGCAGAAAAAATAATTCTAAGAGGTTTTTGGGGTTTTAAGTGTTTTATTTTGGAGGTGGAGGGGAGCAAAAGAGAATTTGGTGAATTTTGAATCCTTCAGTGAGAGTATGCCAGAAGTCTCTGCTAAAATAATTTAGAATTGAGAAAAAGAATTACAGTATCATTACAGTGTTTAATAAAAATGTAAAAATGGTATCTGTTATTTAGAAATAAAGAAAGGTTTGTCTGGGAACTTGAGAGTTCATCTAGCTCCTTTCTTATCTGGTGGCAGGATCCTATACCTACGTACTTCCTGGCAGATGTTTATCTGGTTCATAAAGATTTTCAGTAATAGAAATTCCATAGTCTTTGTAGCCAGGCCATCTGTTCTGGTGTAATTCTTATCCTAAAAGTGGCTTTTTTCCAGCTTTCACCTGAATCTGCATTACTGCAGTTCAAGGTCATTTTATAGAAGAGGAGAAACGATTCTTTAATTTGTAGCAGCCACTTCCATATGTTTATTTAAAGAGTTAATGTGATCTACCCAAATCTTCTGTTGGTTAAGCAGTATTCATCCTTCACTTAACATTTAACCTAGGATTATACTGAAGTCTAGAAACTAGTGTAGGGGATATAGCTGCACTTACAGTGAGATTGATTTGAAGTATTTTAATTAGAGCTCTTAATTATAGCTGCTTATTGTAGCAGATACTTACGATGTCACCACTGATTGTCATGCCATAACAGAAAGCATGTAGAATAATTAAGTGCTTTAAGCCCTGTGAAGGTTGTTATTACAGCACCTTAATAATGTGGCATTTCGGTGTTACTCTCAAGTACGTATCATATTTGCAAGTTTTGTATATGATAATATTGGAAGAAAATAGATTGTAATATTCGAATTTGTATTAATTTGGGCAATTTTGGTATAGAAACAATGTGAGATACGGGAGATTATTATTTTTCTGTTTGCTTACTTGCAAAATTATAAGGAACCTGTTTGTGAAGAGGTTGAAGGGGATTCAATTAAAAGATTGCAGCAAACGTTACAATTAATTTGTAATGAATTGCAATTATTAGGCAGACCTCTCCAGCTTGTACTGATCTTGATTTAATTTCTTTGTGTAAGGTTGCAATTCTAAAAGCCAGAAAAATTCATGTTCCCTTTTGTTTTAAATTTGGAGGAAATTACAGCTTGAAGTTAGATGTACTGAATTATATTGAATGTGTCAAATTTGCCTTTATGCTTGGCTTCTTGATTGGGTTTGTATTCTTTGTGATTTTGTCTGGGATTGAAAGCAGAATGATCCTAAAAAATTTGTATTATTGAAACGTGGAACTATATCAAATAGAGTATAAGATGGAAGCAGAAAGATCTTCAATGATACTGTTTTGCAGAGTATCCCAGGATTTTAACAATGGAGGCTTGATTAGCTTGAGAGTCCATTTATATTAAAGCCAAACCAAAACAACAAACCCCTTCCTAGCCTGTTCCAAATGGGGAATGTAAAAATGCCAACACATTTGTGATCTGCCAAATGCAGGGCTAGAGGTAGCCATCATCTGAACAGAGAGGAATGGATGGGGGCAAGGGGACTGTCTGTACCACCCTCCAGCATGCAGCGAAGAATGAGCTTAGCCTGTTCCTATAGCCCAGCTACGGCAGATCACTGTCAACCCAAGCCATCCTTCTTGCCCAGTCAAAACATGAAACACCAATTGGATATAGACTATGCAGTAATACCTCTGATTGGTTTTTAGATGGTCTGTAAAACACTCGGTGTTTAAAGCCATGTTTTTCTGGTGGTAAGATGGATTTCTGTTAATTTAGTTGTATGAGCATTACAGCCACAAGCAAATTCAGTGTGTTTTCCTGACTTTAAGGTCAGCATGCTAGAGTGGGCTGAAACACAAGTTCAGAGATAACTCATTAGTTAGATCCAATAACTTGTTACACACTGTCCATGTGCTCTCATGTTTTAAAATAAAACATCAATTTTCATTTATTTTTTCCTTCTGCTTCCTTTCCCTTTCCTTTCTGGTCTGTGCAAGCTTTGAAAATCTCATGAGCTTCACAACTGTGGCACTCAGCTTCCTGTCATACTTATTTATATCAGTGAACATGGCTGTTCACCAACATGTTTTTCTTCTCTCTGTGGGAGTGGAACATTCTTCACATGAAGACCTGACTTGGGTCATTCTCATTCAAAGTGGAACTTGGGGATCATTAGTTTAGGGTGGGAGCGGAGATGAACATTTAACTTAGTGCACATATTGGATGTTGTGGATCGTAGAGAAAGGAAGCCCATTGATCTGAGTGCTGTAAGAGCCTGCTGTACGTGTTCTTGAGACTCAGGAAGCCAATTGATCTCTGAACTCAATCAGCAATCATGAAGAGTGTAGGTCGTGAGTGACAATCTTTCCTTTTAGATTAGTGATGCTTTTACTCAATGCACTGCAATGTTTTATCGTGGTGATTCCAAAGAATCATGTCCTTTTAACCGTTTCTGTTTGTGGTCATCTTGGGGTCATGTGGCATTCATGTTGGAATATGCGTGTGTATGTATGTAGTAATCCAAATTACAGTTTTGTTTCCAGTAAAATCAAAGTATTTAAAAAATTAATCATGCATTCACTAAGTTAATCATAAAGTTCTTTTTAACAGTGTGAAATTCAAGGTGGAATTGATCTGATCAAATGTAATCAACTAAAATACATGCTAAAAAGGTATGCATATCCCCACAGAATACAGAAGGAACTTGTAATGATCAGTTAGATATTGAATCCACAACGGAGATGTTAAGGTTGATTTGTTTTGGGCTATTTTTGGGGGTAGTAGTGGTAGGGGTTGAGTTTGAGAAACAAAAGAATGTTTCCTACATCTGGCAATCAAATCTGAACTCTTGGTGTAATTGTTCTCTTGTGTAGAAGTGTGTGTGTATATATATGTGTTTGCATGTGTTTATACATACTTATGTATATCTTTTAAAATCCGATGCAACTGTGTTTATACAATTCAACTTAGACCTGAATAGCACAAAGTATGAGCCTTTAGATAAGTACAAGGGTAAAATAAAGCATTGGCCTAAACACGAGCAGAGCTGCTGCTATAGACAAATGCTTCCTGCATTTTTAACAGTATATCTATCCTAAGCTAAGGTGGTTGTGAAACATTTTAAATTATGTGGTGAAAAAGAAAAGAATATATATTGCTAGCAGAAATCCACATTGCAGTTATTGAATTAATGCAATTTCACTGAAGTAATTAAAGCAGAAAATTACTGGTTTGGCATTGCATCAAGCTATAGGTTCAGGAAGTGTTATCCTAAACATGTGAATAATTAGCAGATGCTTAAATGAAGCACATGCCAATAAATTAAGAGACTTTTGCAAGATGAATTTTGTAATGGTGACTTATTAAGGAAACCCATAGAATACAGTCAGGAAACTATAACCATGGATATGGAAATCAACAATAAATCCCCTTGGTATTTTAATGAATATAGAAATTACTGGTGCCATCTACTGTTGGCAAAGTAAAGATGACAGAAGGGTGCAAGCTGAGTGGTGGAAATGAGCAAATGAGAAAAGAGAAGTCGAGTCATTCCATTCCTTAATATCAAGCTGAAGAAAAACATGATGGGAAGATCAGATTATTTTATTGTGCTTCTGTGTTCTTACCAATGGAAAAAAAAACCAAGGAAATAATTGAGACAATATTTGGAAGCTGTTTAATTTTTATTTAATCCCTCAAAGTCGGTGATTGTTCAGAAAGAAAAGCCAGGGCTGGATATGTGTAATTTGGCTATTTTGGGATTGAAGTTTGTCTTGATAACTTTATCCTGTTTAGCTTGTTAATCTAAAGGGATCAGTTCTTCAGCTTGTACAAGCAGGTGTTGTTCAATTAAAGTTAGTGATGTTACTGTTGAAATCTCATATAAAACATGACTGTGAGGAATGCTCTTCTTTTTTTGTTTGTTTTACATGGCAGGAACAAGTTTCCTTCTTTAGCTTCTAAGGATGCAACAAATGTTGGAGGAGTTTGAACAGCACCATGAAAAATAACACAGATCAAAAGGAGAACTGCAATAGAAATAATTCAAGTTTTTAAGAGAAAAACCCCAACAACAATAAAGAACAAAATTAACATAGGAAAACACGTTAGGAATTTAAGAAATTCAGCTGCTTGGGTTGTTCAAGTGAGCTTGAAGCAGTGACAGGGACAAGCACAGAATGTTTCTGTCTGCGTGCGTGCAGAGATTGCTGAGGGCTGTCCCGCTGGAGATTTAATCTCTCTAGTTATGGTCTGGGTTGGGTGAGCTTTCTTCCTTTCAAGGCTACACCCTGGTTTCATTGAAAACAACGTCAAAGGTCTTGATTCCTTCAGTCACCCACAGGTTACCCTGAAACATGAAACTTTCTCCCAGGTCTGTCTCCTGGGTAGCAGAACCGTGCTCCAGGTCATAAGCTGTGATTCCTTCCAGTGTACTTTTGTAGCTTTTTTGATGACTTTGTTAGTGTGACTGGCATTTAATTTAAAGTTCAAGGTCAAGGAGGTGACCACTCTATCAGCAGCCAGATTGAGATATAAATTCTAAGGTCCAATTTTATTTCTTTGTGCCACTGGGAGCTTACCTATAAAACTCAATAGGACTTTAAACATCACTGGTGAAATAAATGTACTGCACAGAAACACACAGGTAGTACAGCGGGTTTATTTTAGGAGGGCCTTACAGGCTTCATTTGATTTCAGGGCAGACAAAAAGCGCTATAGTTCATGACTTAAATTCCTGTATCCAGAACAGGTTGCAGGGGATCATGATGGGCTGCAGAACTCTGCACTGACTCCTCAAGGCAGATGGGGTTAGAAATGATACCAATGTGCATGAGGTGCCAATGTCCTTCACTGTTTATAGCAGTTGTGTGATCCAAACTTCCTAGCTAAAGGGATTCAAACCAGTTTTCAAACTACAGGGCTGTGGGTTGCCTTGTCAGGGTGAGGAACATCGCCCTCCTATTCCTCCAGCTGTCTGTTGAAGCTGGCTGCTGTGCAAGTCAGGGTATTTGGTGAGGAAGGGGGCACCTGACCTGAAGTCCCCAGATTGCTTATGCATTTCATATTATACAGCCAGTTGATTACCAACCCCACCACTGCTTTGGAGCAGGGAGTAAAGCACCCCACAGTGCTGCTGGTTGTTGGGCCACATCCAGGTTGTTTCATGTTGTCTTGTGGGGGAGTGATTGTGGATTTATTGGCTGCAGAGTGGCCCAGCATCAAGGTGCTGGTGGTGACTTGATGAGCTCTGTTTGCCTGCCAGCAGAAGAGCCTGTGTGCATGTGGATGTTGGTATGCTTGTGATAAAGCCTTCATGATAATCTTACTTTTAACAGATGCAGTACAGTGTTAATCCTCTCCTTCTGCCTGAAACACCAAACAGATGTGTTTGCCCACGTGCTTATTTACTATGATGCCACCAGATGCATCAGTGGATAGGATGGAGGAGATTTAGGCATATAAGGAGAGAAGGAAATGTAAGGACCAAGAACAGCCAGGGAAATCCAAAATCACTGGGAAAGCTTTTTTTACATAGAAAACAATGAGATTCAGGGTTCCTGTGATTCACTATGATTTTTATAACCCCACTTCCTTTAATGGAGAAACTGGAAGATATTAAGTGAATCAAGCAGTAAGATAGGAAGAACAGGGACTGTCTTGTGTTAGAAGCAGTTCAGTGCTGCTTTGAAGGGTTGGATTGCAGCAGTAGCTGTGCCACAGAACTCCTGTGCCATGTTAATCAACTTGTTTAAATCTGAGTTTTCACAGAAAGGAGAACTTGGAATCTCAGTTACAGGCATGCTGAGCACTCAGAACTGACAGAAGTTGAATTCCTTGGATAAGTAAAACCCCAGTAATGTGAAGAGTTCTAGAAAATATAAGTTGTCTTTTCCTTGCTGAATGGGCACCAAAATCCTAAATATGTGCTATTTTAAGCTGTTTCTGTCTTACATTCCTTTGTTTGAGAAGTGCAGATAGTATCAGTCCTTTCCTATAAGGAGTCTTGTGAAAATAAACTAGTATTTATGATGCTGTTAGATACTATGTCAAGGAACAATAGAAAAATTCCACAAGCAAATTAATCATTCTGTTTGCAGAGCATGTTTGAATGGAGTGCACTAAACTAAAGCATATGGTCATGCACTGAACACTGAGGAGAAAGCCAGATTTTAAGTATCTGCTCATTGAATGAGCATTGCCATCCATCTTTTACATTAAAATGAGCAAAGGTCTTGCAGATGTCACAGATGAGTGGTTTAGGGTCACCCAGTCACCATCAAAGGCCTGAGCAAAAGTATTTTTAATAGGAGTTCATAAAAGTGCAGCATAACAAAGTTTGATGGCAAGGTTTACGCTATTACTTACTGCATGGATGAAATATAAAAAGGAAAACCAAGTTAGAATCAATTTAAAATGACTTACACAGAGACCAAAGATGCAAAAGGTAAGGGAGACCCTCCCATTGAGGCACAAGGCTCAGAGTGGGTCCCCTTGCTTTCTAAACACCTGATGATGCTTAGGTGCAGCTAGGTCCAGTCTTTGTCTCGGACTTGAACAACGATTTATGTCTAAAGGAATTAACTACATGGATTTCATTCCTATTAATTTAACATGCTATCAGCAACGTACTGAGGATCTGTTGTGAATAAGGGGTCTCTCTGCCTTAGGTAAGGAAAGATCTCTGTCTCAAGTAAGGAATCTCAAACCTTGAGAGGTGTCCCTAGCTCAAGGGAAGAGTCACTGGCATGGGAATCACTCATCTAAAGGTGAGCCCAATTCAAGTCATTAGTACAATGTCATTAGTAGAATTCAATGTCATTAGTAGAAAGGTGTCTGTTCCTCAAGGAGCAGCCTTGAGAGGTGTCCCAGCTCAAGAGGAGATAGCTGTCATGCAGCCATGCTGCCTAGGAAGAGCTCAAAGAAGGCTCGCCAAAGGTGCTGTATTTATGGGATGAAGTGGTTGGCTCACAGCCAAATTGAATGTGATAGGAAAGGTATCCATAAGAC
>JANHGB010046538.1:0-13964 GCA_026283785.1 Coracopsis vasa
CTATGTTCTCGCTGGATTGAATTGTTTGTTGCCTTTCTTTCCCCAACAGTCACTTGTTAAAAGCCAGTCTTAACAAGGAGTAATTTTTTGTATTTTTCTGACCATTAAATATACTTTGTGTTAGGTACATGTACTTCTTAAGCTCAGATGCATGTATAGTAGATGAAATTTCCCTGTTACCTGCAGAAAGTTTCAAAGATTCACAGGATATTTGTATTTTCAACAAGTAATGCAATCTGAGCTGTCTTTGTGCAATTGGAGAAGTGAAATACTTCTGAGCAGGGTCAGGAGTCAGTAAATAAAACATTAAGATCTATCTAGTATTAATGATAGAAAAAATAAGTATAATCTTTATTTTAACACAAAATTCAGGTGCTCTTCTGCAACAGTCTTGGGAAATGTGGAGCAGGGATGATAGGGAGATAAGTAGGCAATGTTTTGGTTTGATTACTGGGATGTGATTTATTCATTTATTTTACCATATGGCCACGCTTTGCTGAGCCATTCAAAAAGAGCTTAGCAGTATCTGCTCTTTCTTGTTTCTTGCCTTTTGTTTTCTTTCAGTCTTTCCCTGCAGAATTTACAGAATCATAGAATCATAAAATCATTCACTGGTTTGGATTGGAAGGGATCTTAAAGACCACTTAGTTCCAACACCTTCCACTAGACCAGGTTGCTTAAAGCCCCATCCAGCCTGGCCTTGAACACTGCCAGGGATGGGGCAGCCACAACTTCTTGGGGCAACCTGTTCCAGTTCCTCACCACACTCAGTAAAGAATTTCTACGTAATATCTTACGTTCCTTGGTTTCTGTGGATAAAAATTATAGCCAGATTTAATCCGTAGCATGGTCCATTGAAGTGGTTGTGGAGTGTCTGAAAAGATGCTGTGAAGCAGTGTAAGATTGGGAATGAGTCCTGCAGTGAAGGCAGGCACTGCTTAAGCAGATTCAGCTATTGAGATAAGCATGTGTGGCCAGACTTGTATCCACCGTTACGCTACATTTATCTGCTTCCTTAGGTTGGCTGATGCTGCTGTGCAAGGTGCCTTTATCCACTGAGCATTTGTGTAGAACTGTGATAAATAATTGTTACTTAGAAATAACTGAATTGTATATATAAAATATGTATATGACATATATGCAGTACCCCCCCCACATATATATAAAGCAGCCCATGAATACTTTGCTTGCTCTCCACAGAAAGTGGCTAATTCAGCCCTGAATATTAAATATGTTTGGGCTGGCAGGTTTCAAGAGAGATTTCTTGAAGAGACACTACAAAGTAGCTAATGTTAATTATGTTTTAAAAGAAAGATGGAATTAGGGATATGTAATTTCATGATATAACTGCATCTGCATTATTAAATTTCAGTATATATCTTATGTGATTTGTGTTCATTCTTATTTCTAGGCCAGTTATGCCAGTTTCTTTGAACATGAACATGGCTATGCCATCATGGTGAGTATTTGTTCAATCGCGGATGATTCTAATCAAAAGATATCTAGGGGTTTGAACTCATTGTTCTTAATTAAAACGTGAACAACCTGACTAGCTGGGTTTAATTACATGTAAGTATAAAAGGGTTTTTGCTTTAGTTCTATTCTTTTAAAGGGCTCTCATGAGTGCACTCTAATTCTCTTTATATATCTATGATAATGGTTATTCCTCTGGACTAATCTGTGTATCTTAAAATACAAAACGCACTCATGTAGTCTGTATTATGTATGATTTTATAGTAGTAGTAGTAGGGATGGAGTGGAAGTATTATTGCTACTAGTGAGAAATATTTGGAGGATTAGTTGGATATCTAGCAACTGTGTTTGTTGTTTTTTTTTAAAAAACATCCATTCTGAGTAGAAAATAAGAAAAGAAGATAATTTCATTGGTTTTAAACCTGCCCACTTTTTTTTTTTCCTCAAGTAACTTATGTTTGATTTTGCTATATTTCTTCAAACCGTATTTTAATTTTGTACATGGAGCTTATAAACTGTAATTCCTGCTGATATTTTTTGAGTAAATGTCAAAACTGAGCTGCTTAATCTGCAGCAAGTTACAGAAGATATCAAAACTCAGAAAAGCTTTGTTGAGTAGATGTAGCCTTTTAGTCATATTCACATGTTGTCCACTATTTCTTGTAATCTGTGGGTGGTTGGTACTAAATAATATATTAGCTAGCATTTTTATCTGGAAATTATCCCAGTTTTATTATTTGTGTTTTAGGGAAGTGGAATGGATGCTCTAATGAGTAATGCTTTTTGTTGATATTTTTGTAAGGTTTGATATCATTGGACTTTCTCCAGATTCACAGGAAGATGAAGCTGGGATCAAGCAGGCAGCGGAGAATGGTATGCTTAGGAAGTACTTTCTGTGTCTTAAAAATGCTTCTTAGTATTCTTAAAAATGAAATATCAGTCTGAAACAGATTTTAGGAAGACAAAATTAAGAGGGAAAAGAATATGTACATATTGTATCATTGGTGATCAAAGTTTAGCTAAGTGCATTGTTTGGGTTTTTTGTTTGGTTTGATGTTTTTGTTTTTAAAACCAAATGAGTAAGTAGAGCAATTTACTCGTATAAACACTTCATACTCTCAAATATGAAATCTACATGGGAACAACCAGTGTACTCTTAAGAGCTTCTGAGTAGCATAGCAGGTTAGAGCTTTATGAGCATCCACTTGTGATGCTGGATGGTTAGAAGAGGATGCCATCCTCTTGGCAGTGGGGCTTTTGCAAAACTTGCTTCTTTTTCACTTTGGAAATGGTATACAGTGGCACTGGAATTCTTGATCACGCTCGAGATGTTTTGATACTTTTTAATGTATAGCAGACTATATTTTCCTTTCACTAGCTTTCTGTTGACATCAGGGAGGTCTTTCATCTTCTAGACTTTACACAGAACAGTGTTTTTTAACTACTGGCCTTTTATGTTGCAGTTAAAGCACTGATAGATCAAGAAGTAAAAAATGGAATTCCTTCTAATCGAATTATTCTAGGAGGCTTTTCTCAGGTAAGGTATAGTTGGAAAGAACTGTCTTTTTCTAGGGAAGTAACCTAGCTTTCCTAACGTGAGAAATCCAGACAATGAATTGAAAAAGCTGATGGTATGTGCTTCTAAAATTTTAAGGTGTCAGTTTTCTTTTGCCTTAAGAAATGAATGTTTTCTAGTTTTATGCAAATAATTACTATTCCCTGGAAAATGAACATGCATGTGGATAAAAGATACTAAAATGAATAGTCTATGTAAAGTCTTAATGCACGCAATGTATGTAGCTTTCCTTGAAAATCTTGTTAGTATTTTTAATGTGATGTTAATTTGGTAGATATTTGATGGTCTGGATTTATTTGGGAAATTCTTCCCTTCATACTTGAAAGACATCTGTGGTAGGTAGGTTAATAGATTATTTGGTTGATAAACCAACTCCCCAGTGTCCATGCAAGTAAATTAAAATATTAAAGTAGTGATAATATGGAGGGAGGAGGGGCGGGGAGCAAAATAAAAGATGTACAGGAATACTTGTTTTAGTGTTGGTTCTAAGGAAGAATAGATTGGAATAAAGAAAGACCTTTAAAGGAGAAATCAAACATCTTGAGACAAGCATTAAAATGAACATTACCATCACCATTCTAATACTTCTATCTCTTTATCTCAGGGAGGTGCTTTATCATTGTATACAGCTCTTACAACACAACAGAAATTAGCAGGTGTTGTAGCCCTCAGCTGTTGGCTTCCTCTACGGGCTTCTTTTCCTCAGGTATTTTTTTTTTTCCTAAGCTAATTTGCACTTGGGGAATGGGTATATCTGAAGATTGTATCTTGTGCAGGAATTAGTGGCCATTGTTATTACTGAATATTGACACTTGTTTGATAACTCAGAAGGCTCTGGAGTTCCAGAGTTTGGCAAGTAGAGAAAATGAGGAAATACTCAATAGCTATCTCTGCTTAAAATTACATTCCTAGGAAACTTAAAAGGATTCAGCAAATTTTCATTGAATATTAATTTTCTGTTTGCCATTTGTTCAATCTGCAAGACACTATCTTATTAGAGACTAGGTATTTAAGCAAACAGGTTTTTTTACTTGTCCAAAAATCATGATGTTCTGTTCTGAAATTAGTGCCACAATTTTATTTGCAGGTTTTTGAACTTAATGTGTTGTCCGGCACAGAGCTTATTTCATAAGACACTTGCAGACTATATATTGTGGTTTTGGTTTTTTTTTTTTCTTCAGAATTTAACTGATGTCATCCCACAGGGCATAGTGCCATGGGGTTATTTTATCTCAAAGTCATTAGGCATACTTCTACTTACTGTCTCTTTTTTTTCTTCTCCCCTCTAATTCCACGCCTAACAGGGCCCTATCAGTGGTGTCAACAAGGATATTGCTGTTCTTCAGTGCCATGGGGACTGTGACCCATTGGTTCCTTTAATGTTTGGTTCTCTCACTGTTGAGAAGCTGAAGAGTATGATAAATCCTGCCAACGTAACCTTCAGGACTTACTCTGGCATGATGCATAGCTCATGTATTGAGGTGATTTTCTTAATATACAGTGTTTTAGCTGGGAGGATAGTTTCCCCCTCCCCCCAAACAAATATGTATTGGGTGGGGGTTTTGGAGGGTTGTCTGTGGAATGTTGTGTGGGGTTTGTTGTTATCTCTGTGTGTGTGTGTGTGTTTAGTTTTTTAATAACAAGTACTGATGCTACTGGCTTATTTTAATGAGTAACTGAATGCCTGGCTGAAAAAGCATCCAAGTCAAAAGTATGTATGACTAGTGGGAATTTCCTCCTAAGATTATAGTTTAGGGACTAAACTAGTTAGTCTATAAAATACCCTCTCTTTTTTCTCAAATTTTTATTATTTGCTTAAAAGAATAAATAAATAAAGTCCTGAATTGGAAGGCAAATTCTCACAGCATAAATCCAACTTGGTATTTTGGAGAGAAGAATCCTGTTAGTTCTATGGATGGAGCCATCAAAGGAATAGGGAGGGAGGAAGAGGAGGAGTGTTGATGGTACAGAATAGGAAGCCTCGAATCCTATGTTCATGGGTCTAGGTCAACACACAGTTCAGCTGACGTAATAGCTTGCTGCTGCCAGAAAGGGGTGGACTAGTTCCTTCTGCTCATGACCCTGTGGCACTCTCTTCCTTCTTGTACCAGCTCTGGGGCTGATCAGGTATTTCTTTGAACCATTTGAACTTGCTAAAATGACAAAAGCTGCTGACTTCAGTTTTGGCAGCTGACATGAACTGAAGCATCAGAACTCACACAAAGCAAATGGTAGGAGCAAGAAACAGAAGAGGAGGCAAGGAACAGATCTGCCATTTGTCAGCAGCAGTAACTTTGTTAATTTGGATTGCTGCATCTTGTGGGAACTGTACCTTTGGACAGCCTCTTTGGGATGCACACAGTTGTGTTTTGTTTAGGCAGTAATATCATTGAGTTGTCACATAAAAATAATGGGCTCTTTCTTACAGCATAGTCTTAATAAAAAGACTAATTAATAAAAATATTAATTATTTTTAATATGGATTGGCTTCCCAGCCTAGTTTGCTGTATTGCTTTTCCTTAGGGAAGGAAGTATTGTGAAGGTGAAACTGAACGTTTAAGAGGAGGAGCTATTGGGTTTTCACACTGCTGCTAACTTGCAAAAGTTTAAAGTATACACAAAGGTGCAGCCTTAGCCACATTCAAATCCTATCCATGCTCAGCCTCGTGCTATTCAGATCACGTGATAATTAATATGTAGTTTGCTTGCTCAACTTCAGAGAGAAAGGGTAATAAAGTAGTCTTTGCTCTCTTTCTTGTATTTTACCCTCCTGAGTGCACAGTGCCTTGAAGCGTTACCAGCCTTGACTTGCTGTGTGTGAAGTGGTACAACTGTGTCGAGAGCTAATTACTCAATACTTGTTGCCCAGCTACTCATTATAACTGGAATGTTGAACATGATTTAGTGTATCTGAATATATATTAGTATGGAACTTCAGCTAATGCATACTTTTATCTTTAAACAGGAGATGACGGATGTAAAGCAGTTCATAGACAAACATCTACCTCCCATAGACTGAAATAATATGTGAGAAGCCTTCTGTATAAATACACCAGCATCAACTGTGGTAGAGTGTTAATCTTTTCATATGCCTGATAAGAAGCATTACTTCTATACCTGCAGTGTTACTACTGTGTTGCAAATTTATACTTAGAATGAGGATTAAATAATGTAATTTGGTATCAATCATCCACTGGCGGGACTATATGAATGAGGCAGCTAAATAACCATGACAGAATGTAACCTAACATACTGGTTTAAAACATCTGATTTTTTTTTTTTTAATTGCAGAATTAAACTATTTGTACAAGTAATTAAAAACTAAATTTAAGTGAGCAACATGAATGTGACCAGTTTAGTTACACTTGAGACATTATTTGTTCTCAGTACTCACTGAAAAGATGTTACAGCATTTCCTGCATAAAGTACACGACATGTAAAGCAGTGGGCATATTATGGTAGAATAAATGCTGCTAAGGACAGAGCTTTAAATGTTAATTGCTACTCCAGATAAGGAAGGCTGTTCTCCTATAATGGCTAGAAGTCAGCGTATTTTAAACACCTCAGTTTTTAACTGTTTCATATTGGTAGATAATTGTTTAAATTCTAAAGGGACTCATTCCGTGTCAGACCATGACTTGATGCTCATTGTCTTTTTTTTTTTTTTTTTTTTTTAATTACTGTAAACTGATGTCAAATGCTGACTTGGAACAGAATTCTGAAGAAGTGCATAGAGTCAGTTCAAGTTTCAATTCAAAATTCCTGGGTTTGTACTAAATATCTGTCTTGTGCTTTAGTCTGTGTAGTTTTCATTTGTGTAGAAATGTTGATATATTTCACGAGTAATTCCAGAATATAATTTCGATTTTTCTGTCTACTTTGGAGTAACTAAGTGAAAACAATGCAGCTGTATAGTTTTATCTATTGTTGAAGTCTCATCTGTGACACAGACATTGACTATAATTTGAATTATTTTTTAATAGAAATATAAGTGCAATTAGAATGTAACTTACTTTAAAATTGTACCATGTAGTATTTTCTTTCATTGCTTATTGAGACTTAGCCTAGGAATATGAAGGCCTACTATGGGAAAAAAATAAATCTGCAAGGTACAGAATGTCTGTTTCAGAAGCTTAAAATCCTAGAATGCACTGTGTTACGGAAATTGATGCACATTCAAGAGCGTTTTGCAGTTAGGAGCCATAATTCACTTCTGGAAACAGCTGCTCTTCTGTAGAGCTCAGAGGCTTTCACCACACTGGAATGTTTAAAAAACCACACTAACACACTACAGTTTTTACTACGTATTAGGCTGCATAACAATGTTCTATACTATAATATCTTTGCAAGCAAAGAATATTCCTTTTTGGATGCATCTCTTGTATCAGCACGGTGCTTCATACCTGCATTTAAGGTACTTTCTGCTCTCCCAGCTTAATCAAGTGGTTCTCCTACAGTGTATATGGATTTACGTCCACAGCATCTGCCAATACAAATGCATAAATGGGGAATTATGCCTCTATAGCCCTTCTTTTTGCTGCCAGAAATCTGACTTGTTCACCTGGCATGAGTTCTTAGTTTTCAGTGCTGGGTTTTGTTTTTTTCGTATGTACTGCACTTCATTAACAGGAAGTAATTTTTCTTGTATAATCCAGTCTTTCTGGATTTTTAAATGTCTCTTAATATGTAAAACTGGAAAGGAGTTTTTTTTCTAAATGGTGTTGAAATACACTTAGATATTCCATCTGTGTGGTTGAGAGGGCATGTCTGTTAACTTTGAAGTTTAATTGGTTTTTTCCCTTCAGTCACTGTTCTATAGATCTGCCAATTTGTCTTTCAGTTAATTTAGTTCACAGAAGAAACGGTAATATTCTTACTGTAGTTGTGCCAAGGTTCTACTGAGAAAACAATATGTCCTAGCTTGGAGTCATTCCTAAATTGCATTAGCTAATTTTGCAGTCCTGCTGAATCGCAGACTTGCTAAGCAAACCATATGAGATTTCTCCTAGTTTTCAGATTTACCATCACCCCCCTATTTTATGAATAATTTCCTGAATACTGGCATGTTTCCAGCATTCTTGCGCAAGCTTCTATTTTTTTCCTTTATTATTTTTTTGTTCTGTATTTAAATTGTTTGTAAATGCTGTTCATCTGTCTTGTTCAACTTCTCATTGTGTGCTCATTTCACGTATTCTTCTGTTAGAATGAGTTTAAAAAAGTATTTCTAAGATATGAAAATGAGATCAGGCCTAGCTTTATTCTGTGTTAGCTTTGTAACACTTTCTTTACTTCATGAACTGTGTTCACAAATTGTGGTCAGTTTCTAGTACTTATGCATTTTAATCCAAGTCAGCTTCAGCTGTTGCCTCCATGATGATTTCAGATGTTTTTCTAGAAATGCTTTATGTGCTACATTTATTCAAATATTCAGCTATGATAACAAGATTTTTTTTTCATACTGTTGTTTTGCTGCTTGCCTAATCTGCAAAGAGCTGTGTTACCAAAGTAAATGGAAGTAAATGTTGTGACTCATTCTGAATTTCTGTATTCTAGGAAGAATTCACCTCAAGTTTTTATTTTTATTTGCAGGAGTGTATGTGTATGTTGTAGTTGGGGGCTGTTAGAAAGCCCAGAATCTAGAGGAAACTTCAAGAATGTATCCTGTCTCCCGTATTACAGTGTGTATCTTGAGCTCCTGTCTTTCGTACCTTCCCAGCTGGTTAGAAAGCTGTGTATATGACATTGTAGCTGAACTTCTTCACTACCTAAAGGAATTTGATGCTGGGATTATTGCCATAACTGCATGTACTTTTAGGCTGAATGATAGCATGGTCTAGTGTTGGGTTTTTTGTAATATTTTATTAAAATGGAGAACTCACACTGTCAGTGTTCTAAATGTGAATATCCTAGCCTCAAAACCTACAATTTGAAACTGTCAAATAATGAAATTTATTTGTTAGAATGTTGGACTTCCCCCAAAAAGAGGTGATGTCTGTCAAACCTTTTAAAGCATGATAAAGAAATACTTTGTTTGCAGATCAGTTTGTTTCAGTGGGTATCTAACTCCGTAATGCATTTTTGATTCCAAAAATGGTACTTAAATTTGACTGCAGTTTTGTGTGGTCAGAAGCCTGACTTCTTGTTGGAATATGTTGCCCACTTTTTAATAAACATGTTGAGTTATGTATTATATGCCAAATCTTTCAGCCATTCATGAGGTAAACCTGTATTGGGGTCTGTACTATAATGAGTACTGTATGATTTGGTCTCTTCCTCTTTTGTATAATCACAACACAGTAGGTTGGTAAAAATATTGTACACTGTAACTGGTATTAGAACTGTTAATTAAAAAATGTTCTCTCTAATGGAGTATACTGCACTTCACTGAAATCATTAAGATGCATCTTTTATGTAGAGATGCTATTTGTGTTGATGGGTATGACTGAGAACAAACTGTATGTTAATGAAGCCATATGTATGAGGCCTGTGTATCTTAAATTTTATAAAGAAATACTGAACACTTACTCTTTGTGTTATGAAGTATAAGCCATCTATATTTAATATAACCCTCTAAGATGTAACTTACTTAGTTTACTCTTTTTATTTATGATAAGAAATCTTAACTTTGGAAATTATTTCTGTAGTAGGGAAAATTGTAAAATCTTTTCATTTTTATCATTGTGAAATAAATTTCAAACAGTGTTTGGGCAAGTACTAAAGACTTTCTCCGTATTTACCTGAAGGAAGTTGAGCTTTCATGTGCTGCAAACCAGGCAGTTTAGAGGCTTCTTGCAAATACTTTGGATGGTAATTATGCATGATGCTGTAATACAAGAGAACGATGGTTTGTAGTTACTGAATCTAAACAGGGGAAAAAAAATCACATACCAAGTTATGTTTTGCTGCCTTATTGAAAGAATACTGAGTATGATTTGATTTTTTTTTCCGTGTTCTGGGTTAATTTTAACTTCTTTTTTAATTTGCTGTAATTTGGAAAGGTAGAGGAAATTAAAATATCTACTAGTAGCCTTATTCTAGGACACTTAAGAGCCGAAGTCTTCTCACTATTTTGCTACACCTTTCTCTGGGGTTTCTGCTGTTTTGGGGAGCCTTTGAAGTTATATTAGGTTTGGCATATATACCAATTAACATATTTGTTAAAGAAGCAGTTTTCAGGTCAGGTTTTACATGTGCTTTTTAAATGAAGTGTAATATTTGAAGCTGATCAGTGGTACACGTATTGTGGAGCACTCTAGAGAAAACTTGAGATTATCTGGGAAGACAGCCTGAGAGGGAATGGGGTGTACATAGAATCATAGAACGGTGTGGGTTGAAAGAGACCTTAAAGATCATTAGTTCCAGCCCCCTGCCATGGACAGGGACACCTTCCACCAGACCAGGTTGCTCAAAGCCCCGTCCAACCTGGCCTTGAACACTGCCAGGGATGGGGCACCCACAACTCTGGGAACCTGTTGCACCGCCTCACCACCCTCATAGTGAAGAATTTCTTTCTAATATCTAATCTAAATCTACCCCCTTTCTGTTTAAAGCCATTCCCTCCTATCCTGTCACTACAGGCCCTTGTAAAAAATTCCTCTCCAGCTTTCATACAGTAGACTTCCCCTCCTCAAGCAGCTTAAAGTAAATAAAAGGCTGCTTGTCTCCATAGACTGATGTCTGAAAGTCAGCATGCAGTACAGTTAGGAAGTTCATGAGTATATGGAAATGCACAATAGATGCAGTGCTGTATATGAATATATTGTGGCAACTTACAAGTATAAGAATAGCTAGTAAGAATAAAGATGTGGTACTGTACAGAATAACTTGTCAGTTTATATTTTGTGGAAAACTTTTTGAGTAATGTTCAATTTCTATTTACTTTCAGCCCTGGCACCCCTGAAGAGATAATTGTGAGGAGAAACATTGCCTAGAATTAGCATAGTAAATAAATTACAGTGTTCTGTTGTATTAACCTTTATCCAATATAGTATGAGACCACTTGTGTAAGTGAAAGTGACTTTCAAGAAGTTTTCAGAATGACTGTTGGTTAACTTGGAAATAGGATTCTTTGAAGAATAATAGCTGTAGGGAAAAATAAAATCTGTTCTTTCTTCTCTCCTTCCTCTCTCCCCCCCTCTTCATTGCTTGCCACTCTCATGTTGCCACCATTTGCCTTTGGGATAACAGGTTTTATTAATTCTCTTTGAGTGAAACAAATGCCTTTGATGTAGCTGATTAAAGCTGATTTAAATGAAATACTTGTATAATTTAATGGACATCCACAAAGTGAATCAGTAGATAATGGCTGTCTCTTAGTTCCAATTACTACAAAAGAGCAACCCATTGCCTCTTTTTTTTTTCCTCTGCAAAACTTTTTCTAGGTAGTTTGCTGAGGTGTAGTGAACCTTGCTTCAGGCATTTAAGTAGGAGATGTAGCTTCTGTGTGTGGAGAAGGTAGACATCCCTCAAGATTGTTCAAGGTTCTTTTTCTAAAAGGCTACTTGTTTGCATTAAGAGATGGAGCAGATGGAGTCTGAAAGTTGGAGTCTTAATGTTCCCTGTCTGTGAATATGAGCAAACTCTTCAAGTAGCTTCTGCTTGAAATCATTTGCTAGCTATGTCGTAACATTTAAAATTATCTGGGAGGATCTTTAAAAGGCTTAAATATTTTCTCTATATGCATGGAAAACGTTGCAAAAGAATACTGAGAATATGCTTTAACAGGTAAAGGCAGTGCCACAGCGTGTTATTTATTCTTTCCAATGGGTTTATTTAGAAGAAAGAAGCTAAAAAGAAAGGAAAAGGTTGCCTAGTTTTAACTTTTGCTTCGTCTTTCTTCTTTCTGCTATTGTTCTTTGGAGTTGCAGTGACTTGTTATAGGAGAAATTGTTGCTGTACAAAGCTGCTTGGTTTAGAACCAATTAAAAGGGAACAGTCATGGAGACTGCTGTGTATTTCTTTGCAGTAAAGAACTGCTGCCCCAAGGATGATAGAGCAGCTAATATGAAGAATCTGGTTAGTACTGGTTCAGTTAATTGGGTATTGTTCTGATATTGTAGCATACAGTACAAATAATGTGAGCTGTGTTTTGTTTCCTTTTAATACATCTGTTTGCAAAAAGGTATGCATTACCATCTGTTTAGTCCCTGATTTCTCCACTGAAATACTTCCCTGATGCCATGTCTATTGGTTTTGTTGCTAGGTGTGACATGCTTTCCTCTTACAGTCCCACAGCAGGCTTTTTATAAGTGCTATATAACAATTAATTTACAATTATAATTTCCTTACCTGATAGGTTTTGGATGTTAATAGATTTCATCTTCATTTTTTAACGCTTTGCATGTATTTCCAATGAAGAAGGTGCTGGATTGTGTTTTTAAAGAAATGAATACTGTAAAACTTCATTCTAGAACTTAAATATGTTCAAAGTAATCATACTGAGTTGAGATTCTTAGTTTTCCAATAGCATTATCTCTGACCTTACTTGCACCCACTGTAGAACACGTACAAGCTTGTTTACCATCGAGTGTAGTGGTAGCTCTCAGCTGCTAACTCACTGTGTACTGCTTTTATCACTGATGTGGTTGTAGGAGAAATGGCGATGCATTTCATTTGAGGTTAACATCTGATTTAACCTGAGTCAATTATTACAGGTGCTGCGTTACTGCATCTGGGCAAAATGGAATTAAATCTGAACTGGTGTGATCCCTTAAATGTTACGGTGAGCACTGCTGGTTTGGTTTTTTTTTTTTCTCTAAAACCTGCTGCTGAAAGAATAGTTATTCTTTTCCTTGAGAATTCATTCCTTTGTTGGGTGTTTTTTATCCCCTTGGGCAGAACAGCCAAAATTTCTGAACGCTTGTACAGTTCATGGCCCAGATTTAACCTGTGGCAAGATCCTATCTAGGTCCCAAATAATTTTAGTTGCCTCTGATATGCCTCTGTATGTGCAGCCCTGTCAGCTGGCAGGCGCTGTGACCACTGTGTGCATTGACCATTATGTACAAGTGCCTAAAACCCACCTGTCTCTCTGTGGCTTCAAAATTCAAGACAGTCTTGCTGTGAAGAGTGCACGACGCAGGTGCAGTGGCAGCTTGTGCTGTAATCGCTTCTTTGAGTATTGTTTCAAGGAAAAGGCCTATCTTACCTCTTCTCCAAAATGTACATATTTTACAGTCCTCTGTTTACAACTTGGGCATCCGCAGCATTTGGCTATTAATTAGTGCCGCATGTGTAAGCACTCTCCCAGATCTTAGTAGGGAATAATCTTTCTGTAACCTTCAGCTCTGCTTGCAATTTTGTTGAAGTAAATGCTTCTGTGTTACAGTGAAAAAAAGGTGGTTTAATGATGCTGCTGTTTTCAGCATGGAAGACCTGTAATTCGATGATCGGAATTGTCACTGTGGTACACCATATAAATGTGAGGAACTTTGTAAATGTGATACTGAAACGTAATGTCCCACTGGAACGTGCATATGGTTCGTGTTAGTATTCAGGCTTAGAAGCACTGTAGCATGTTACAGTGTGACACCTGGGCAATGCAAAAATTCATCTCCAGCTCTGTTGTGCTGACTCTACTAAAACTGCAGTGTGAAATCCTCGCTCCATTTTATACAAAAGTAACTATTTAGCGAAAGACTTTTAAGAAGAACCTTTTTGGTTACAGGGAAGAGGGGCTTTCCCATCCACTTCAACCTGACAAGATCAGGTGTTTGCTGGCTGAGGATGAGATGCGGTGGCGGTGAGAGGTCCCGGCACCATTTAATTGCACTTCTGTTGGGTTTGGGGCTTTTTGGTGGCGAGGCTCGGAACGCGCAGCATCTTCTCACTCCTCCCCCGCCGCGCTCTCGGCCTTCCGTAGCGCTGCCTGGCTCCTGCGGCCGGCGCTCGACGCACGCTGCCTGGCGCCGCCGCT
>JANHGB010046541.1:16166-40838 GCA_026283785.1 Coracopsis vasa
GAGGGTGGTGAAGCACAGGAACAGGCTGCCCAAGCTGTGAATGCTCCATCCCTGTCAGCGTTCAGGGCCAGGCTGGATGGGGCTTTGAGCACCCTGGTCTAGTGTGAGGTGTCCCTTGCTCATGGCAGGGGGGTTGGAACTGGATGATCTTAAGGTCCTATCCAACCCAAACCATTCTACGATTCTATATAAATAAGGCAAAAAAAGAGAGTTTCAACAGGAGCAACACTTGCAAATCACACTTTTTTAGGAGAACCCCAGACAAGAAAGACTTGCAGATAATTTAAGCTAAAGGTTTTCCAGATCTTTAGGTTGGTGGCAGATTCCGATACCAGCTCACTCACTAACAGCGTCAAGTAAGCCAAGGTATTCCCGGCAGTGGGGAAAAAAGTATCTGTGCCACTGTACCGGACTTTGATAACACCTCAGTTTGAATGTATGGTTTTAGGCATAGCAATCATGAAAGTTCAATCCCACGCAGCCAGAATCATTAGTAAGAAAAGTGAATCTGTTCTCATATAAAGATCTAGAAGAATCTGGCTTCATTAGCTGCTTATAATAAGATGTGATTGATCTCCACTGTTGATGTTTACCTCTCTGTCATGTTTACAGAGTAGAGTTGCTTCACCTAAAGAGAATGCTGGCAAAAGAACAAATAGATATAAACTGGCCATGGGTAAACTTTGCCTGGGAAAGGGGGTTCTCTGCTGTCAGAAGGCAGAGGGTTTGGATCAACCTTTTATTTGGAGGAAGGTGGGCAAACTACTAACACCGCCTGAGATGCAGCCCTGTGGCTTATTAAATAGATTGTGGCATGTGTGCTTGCAATAGCAGATGACTAAACTGAATGACAGGTCCCTACCTGTCCTATATTCCTGTATTTTTTATCACATTCCTTGTTCCTGTTTTCTGTGGTTTATTTTCTTCTTACTTTTTCTCACTCTTGCTTGTAAGAAGGTAGGCAATTTAGAGGAGAAACATGGAAATGTTGATGGATGATACATGGTGTTGTCAGTGGCCAGGGAACTAAGCAAGCAGCCAGCAGTGTTCCCCAGTAAGCTATGGCATTGCAAATATCTAGACACCGTATTCAATCAGCAGAATGGACTTTAGGTGCCTCCTTTTTGTCACTTGTAATGGCACAGAGCATGTTTGTGACATGAGAGGGCAAGAAGATGTGTTCCTATCTAGATTCACTCAGCTGTCTTCATCATAGGCAGCAAAAGCTCCAGACAACTGAGTAATCACCTGAACCAGTTCACCAGGAGAGATAAAACAATCAAGTTACCACTTAGCATTTGTACTCTAGACACAATTGCACTGAAATCAACAATCCTCTAACAAATAACCCCACAGACCACAAATCTTACAGTATCTCATTTATGAGTACATGCCAGAGTTGTCACACTTGCTTCAAACTGTGAAATTCATAAATCAGGATTTGAAAAGGCATACAACATACCTGATTTCAGATAACAATATTATGAGTTAGAGATGAAAGGGAACAGGTTGGCCAAGCATCAATCCAGCCCCAAACTGGTCTCTGTTTGTCCCCAAAAAAAAAAAAAAAAATTTGAACACATTTATCCTTTTTCATCCTATTTTGTATTTTTAAAGAAGATTTGAAGGCAATCATCTTTACAGTTCTACATGTAGAAGGTAGCGCTGGTCAATCCCTTCGTCTCAACTAACTACAGCTATCTAAAGTGGAATTCAGCTCCAGATCATTGGCGTTCAGATTTAAAAGTCTGCAGTGTTGGTGCCTAGTGTAAGCTGGGTATTTCAGGTCTCCGTTCTAGTCAAAGAAGATCACGATGAGGTGTCACTGCAGAGACATAAACCTTTATTGTCCTTTGAACCTTCCACAAGGTATCTGTGATATCTTCATTGTGCTAGTAGTTACGACTGGGATTACTGGACACTGGGAGAGGCAGCTGGATGGAGGCTACTCCAATTGCCTAAATTTATACTGCAAGATAGCCTCCTACTAGGTAGTACAAGGTCTGCCACTGGCTTATTACCACCCACCTTAGTGCTCAGGGGTGATCTGTTTCTTAAGATGGGGATGATACTCTGTGTCTTTTTCACTATGAAGCCATTTCAGTGTTCTGATGGGGAAAACGTGCAATGACAATTATGAGAGACATATTGAGATTGTGTTAAAAGCCATTTGAAGCTTTTGAGGGGTTGTAGTGACATCTCTGAGTGCATTAGGTTAGAGATCAGTCAACATGCTTTAATACTATTGACAAATTTGCTGATGATAATACTAATAATTAGCTGGTTTAACAACAGTTTCTTAGCCTGTAAACTCATCTGGACAAGGATTGTATTAGTCTTTATAAACTTGCCATGCTGAGCTCCAAAGATGCAATTTTTTGGATGTGTTAGAGTAAAATGTTTTAGCTTCCGTTTAAAAAGCTCAGATGGGCTGGGCAAGTAATAATTTAGCATTGTAGCTGCTACAAGCGAATCTTGTGCTCCACCTTTTCTTATATTTCTTATTTATGATGGTACTACCTGTCTTCAACTTGTCTTGTTAACACTGTGTCATCCTGGGAAGTGCCTCCAGACTGCTAACTACCACTTGGGAACACCAGAAGAACAGGCTGTTCCCAGACTGTGTTTCCCCAGTTAGGTGCTGTGCATGCTGGAACAGGACTTTGGCAGTGCAGGAGAATAGTTAGGTGGTGGAAACATCTGTAAGCTGGCAGTTCATGTCTGCCTCAGTTATGGAGGCTTTCTAGTACTCTAAAGCATAATTAATGTTGGGTGCTTCTCTTGAGTTCGCATCATGGAAATCCATGTTATTGCACACTGCTTACTTAAAACTCCACATTGCAGTTACAGCCCAGAGACCATTTAATAGGAGTGCAGAATCATAGAACGATTTGAGTTGGAAAGGACCTTAAAGTCATCTAATTCCAATCCACCTCCCACTAGACCAGGTTGCTCAAGGCTCTGTGCAACCTGGCCTTGAACACTGCCAGGGATGGAGTATTCACAGCTTCTCTGGGCAACCAGTTCCAGTGCCTCACCATCCTCACAGTAAACAACTTCTTTCTAATATCTAACCTAAATCTCCTTTGTTCAAGTTTTAAAACTTTGCTGAAAAAGACTCACCCAAATGCATTAAGAAAGCAACCTAAGAAACTCCACTCTCCATTTGCTTCAAGCTTTTGCTTTTAGCTGGAGGATAGTACTTAGGGAATGCCGTGTTTCATCTGTCCTCTGTTGGGCACTTGCTGTTCCACTGCTTGGACAGGGACCCTCAGGCACTCGCCATCATGTGGTTGGGCTAATGTGTTTCAAGGGAGGAAAGAATGGGCTGTGAAGACCCCACTCTGCATGCCAGGGTCCCTTGGAAAACAAGAGGCACAGGAGCTTTCTCTGCCTCAAGCATCAGTTTGTGTCAAAAAACTATTCTGCTCCTTCTTAAGAAGTGTCTCGTTTTTCCACATTGGATTGCTATTCCAGAACTTCGTGACTCTCAAAATCTTTTGACTTTCAGCTGAAACTTAGCTAGGATCAGCTCAACTCTATTTATTCTTGTGCCAACATTGTCCTTCAAATTGCTCTTCTCCCACCCTGTGCATTACTCCCCTGATGTACAGAGCAGCTGTATCCTGCTTCAGCTTTGATTTGCTGGACCAAGCAGGACAAGTACTTGCAATATCTTCTTTTAACAGAGGATCTCCTTTTTCCCAGTGATTCAAGGAGCCTTTCTCTGTACTCATTTCTGCCCACTGGTGCCCCCCCTCTCCCCAGCCCCTCTCTCCATGGTCTAGGCGACCAGCAGCTCCACTGCCTGCATGGCAGCGATGGCAGCAGCTGCAGCATCATGGGCTTATTTGTCCCAGTTTGGCACCTCTTCCCTCACTGTTCTGGCTTCAGCATTTCCCTGCATTTGCAGGCAATACCTTGGCTGGTGCCTTCGAGTTTTTTCTTTTTTTGGCTTTCTTTCCCCTGCTTTTTTCTTGGCTGCTTCGCAACTGGCAGCTCAGTTGTGAAGCTCTGACCAGCTGACATACTCAAGTCTTTCCCCTTCTCACTTTCTTCCAAATGGGAATCTCCAAGCTGGCAACAGAATTTCTTGTGAGTAATCCCCCCACCTCCCACCATGGCATTTTCTATTGCATCTTTCATCAGACTTCTGCACCATGCCACCCATTTTGTTTTGCAGGTGTTGTGGTTTAACCCCAGCCAGCAATTAAGTACCACACAACCACTTAGTCACTCAAACCCCCCTACCTGGTGGGATAGGATCAGAAAAAGGTGAAACCCATGGGTTGAGATAAGAACAGTTTAATAATTGAAATAAAGTAAATAATGATGAATGATGATGAAAAGGGAGGTAAAAAAATGAGAGGAATAAAACCCTGTAAACCCAAGTGATGCACAATACAATTGCTCACCACACTCTGACCGATACCCAGCCAGACCTGAGCAGCGATCTGGGCTTTTCGGGTTACTCCCCCTTGTTTATACACTGGGCATGGCGCGCTGTGGTATGGAATACCCCTTTGAATAGTTTGGATCAGGTGTCCTGTCTCTGCTCTTCCTGGCTTCCTGTGCCCCTCCTCACTGGCAGAGCATGAGAGACTGAAAAGTTCTTGGTTGGGGTAAGCACTACTTAGCAACAACTAAAACATTGGTGTGCTATTAGCATTGTTCTGGGGCTAAAGCTGAAACACAGCACTGCACCAGCTACCAGGAAGAGTATTAACTCTATCCTAGCCAAAACCAGGACAGCAGGATATCCCATTCATCCCTGAGTATTAATGATGTTGCCTAATGAGGCCAGCAATTAGCTTCTGATGGTGCTGAGCTAATGTCATTTCTGCAATAATTTATTTCCTTCAAGATTAATCTTTTCTGCTTTTTACACTGCTGGGTGTGTGTAGCAGCCTGGGCCTGCCCTAGGAAGAAGGGAAGAAGGTGAGGAAGAAGTATGTCAGCCTTCCTTGAAGGCCCATCTGCACCCCAGGGCAGGTGTGCCCTTTTCCTCTAGATCCTGGGGTTCAGAGAGCTGAAAACCTCAGTCCTGGATTTAAAGCAAAGCAAAAGCAAATGACTTCCTGGGACCACCACTGCTGCATTCCAGCTTTTTCCATAGGAGGAAAGGAGAGGTTATGAGCAGATGCAGAAGGTCAGATTCTCTAGGTTAGCTGTGAATTATAAGGTGGCTTTTCATTCTCTTGATGTTCCCACTGGATTTTGCAGTGAGACGGAACCTCTGGAGGTCCCTCTGCAATTAATCTATATCAGGTTACAACTCTAAATACTGTATTTGCAACTGATAGCTACTTGTCAGCCAGCCCATGGACTCAACCAAGGGCAGTAGTAATGATGGAGCTGATACAAAACTGCTTGTTTATATGAGTTGAGTGACAGAGGGGTTGCAACATTTGAGTTCTCAGTGGCTGTGACATTGCTGTCACGCTTTAAAGTGCTTTAATTTTTGTCATGGGAGTAGGTGACTACTCATCAGCCATGGCCAAGTGTAGCTGTAAGTATCCAAATGTAGGCTATGAGAGGAAAGGACAAGTGTTAAAATACAACCAGAGTCCTTCTCAGTCAAATAACATTGACCTCAATGCATGTAAGACACGCAGAGTATATTTCCAATGTATGTGTTATTCATTTTGGTTGTATTTCAAGAACTCTCTCCATTTGGGCCCAAAGCTTGCCTTAAACAAGAATCAGAAATTAATTTGTCAGTGCCCACCTCCTGTTTTCACATCGTAAGAACCTCTCTGTGTTTTGTGCATGCCAAAATGTACAGCATGGTTTGTGAGCCAGTGAGGAAGCATGGCCAGTCTGAAACAGCACAGGTTTTGTAATCAAGTCTGCACATGTGAAACCATACAGTTTTGTCCTTACCTGGACTTCCTAACCATCCACACACAGCAGATTCAGACACCAAAATCTAACAGAAGAGGGTGTGAAATGACAGTTTGCCACCAGCAGAAGTGCTGTGTGAGCTGTTGCTGTTGTCGGGGCTCTGAGAGCACCCATGGGACAGAGTTTTCCTGGGACAGTCACCCACAGCCCTGCCCATGAGTACCTGGGCTCACTGTGAGGGCACAGGAGGAACGGAGCTGTCCCATGAGAAGGGACAAGGAGCAGGGTGCTGTAGAGACCCTGGGCCAGCCACGCCACCCCAGCAGGCCGGGGAATGTGGGTTCCATCAGGGACAGTAAAGCCTAGTGCTGTCTAATAACTAATATGAACTTTCAGCTTTGCAAGGTAAGATTTAATTTGGTCTGTTAAATTACTGTCAAGGTGTCTGATATGAATGGCTTCAGGTAGGACTAATTTTTGGAAGACAGAAGACTAGCACATCCCAAGAGCGATCCTATGTTTCCTCAGCCTACAGCCATACCTGAAAACATGCATCAGGACATTTGTCTTCATTTATCTGAACTATTGAAACACCTCGGCACTCACTGTATGATCCACTGTAAACACAGGGCAACCTCCAATTAGCTTGGAAAAAAAAAGAGGCAGTGGCAAGATAATGACTGCAGACATAACGACAACTGGTGTACAAATAACAAGCCTGTATGTTAAACATATAGCTCGGTGTATTTGACTCACCACCAACAGAACAGCAGACTGCAGCCTTATTTGAAATCATTGCAGGGGCTGTTAGGCTGTCGCTTGCCTTCCCACCCTTGCTGGCTGCTGGAGTGAGCAAGAGGCTAATGGAAGAGGCAGTCCTTTGGGAAAAGCAGCTCCCTCCCCCCTGACACAACCTCTGGAGGCTTTCCTGAACCCCCTTGGAAAGGTAGGTACAAATTAAAGACAAGCTTTTCCTCAGCCGTAACCAGGCCCTGGGGATTGTTGTTAACGCTGTAAAATCTCTTCTGCTGGCCTAAATAAATAAAGAAAAAGCACTTAGAAAATGACTGAAAGAACGGGATGCTGGGAGACAGCCAGCACAACTTGTGGAAAAGCACAACAGGAAAATCGAACATGGCAGTTCGGATTGCCATGCTACTTGAGCACAGGATCTTTTCCGCAATAAACGTCAAACTTTGAAAAACCTAGCATTCCCGAGGATGGCCCACCTTCCCCTTTGCTCACTTAAAAAAAGGGAATAGTTTGCCAGAATTGGAGACGGTTGGACAGTTTCTGAGATACCTTTTCAGATCTTTTCGCATTGAAACAGAAGTCTCGTTTTCCCCAAAGTGAAGGCTGATGGGTCCAGATGCTTGGAATCTTACTTTCCATCCCCACACAGACATACAAATTCCTATTGACATCAAACAGCTCCCAGCATGATAATTTTCAAATTGGCCTAAACTTCCCATCAATAGTAACTCAAAATGTCATATGTATCATGGTAAAAAATGAAAGCAAAAAATAAAAAAATGCTGTATATTGTTTTATTAACTGAAATAAAATATCAGGGAAAGAATTAAGATAAAGAAACAGCAAAAGCAGAAAACATATCTCCTGTGTTTAGGGAGTCATTCAAGCTATAAATGCATTGCAGGAGTCTCTTAAAATGCATTTTTTCCAATCTATCAGAGCTACAAGAGCTTGTAGTCACGTAGTTCCATACTTTTGCTACAGGCATTTAAATACCAAGCTGTTTTCTGCCTGCCCTGATACTGGTCCCGTTGTGCTGCTCTGGGCAAAAACCTTGTCACCTGAGTCCTGCTATCCATGTGGACAAGCTTTACGTTGCCTGCCCATTTAGTGAGGCTTGGGGAATCAGAGTGTCATCGGGTCTCTGGTTTGGCCCTTGTAAGAGTGCAAAAACAACTATTCATTATTTCTTTTTGACATTGCGCAGGGCCAGGAGGAAAGGAGCTTCATTTGTGAAACACTAAGCCATGTAATTTCTTATCAGGGCTTTAAAATATTTCTCCTCAGCTTTATAGTGAAGACCTATCTTTATGAACCAAATGGGGATGGTGCAGCATCTCCACATACCTATATGGCATTCTCCTGGACATCTGTCACCTCTGTCCAAACGAAAGTGAATTGCTGCTGTAAAACCAAAGAAAAGCTGTATTATGAATTGTTTTGTTGTGACTGGTTGTTCTCATGAAACTCAGCTCTTGTGTTCTGTTATAGGTGATTGCTGTGATCTCCAAAAAAGCCTCCGATTTACAGGGTAACAGGCTGATCTGATGTCCTTTGCAATGGGTGGAAGGATCTGACTTCTTTCCAGCGGGACTAGGATAAAATTGACTTTGATGAAGAGATCCATCAAGACCCAATTTTCTTTCTTTCCAATCAGCGAGTAAAATTAAAGGCATATAAGTAAACCCATAACTCAGCCCACTGTCTTGCAGATGTTCATTTCCTCAACACTTGTTGTTTCAGAAAGCTTAAAAATGCTGACGTTAAATGGATATTTTTAGTATGACTTAATTCTTAATCTTTCAGGTATCATAAAAAACAGCCAAAAGATATATATGTCAGAGAAACCTGTGCGTGGCCCCTCTGAGCTGTGCTGGGACAAACACAGCGCTTCCTCAGCCCTGCCTTTTCATGGGAGCCAAGTGGGAGCGAATTGCTGGCTGTCACCAGGTGAGCACGGCTATTTGACAGCGACATATTTGACAACAGCATATTTGGGGATTCCTGGGTGGTATGTATGTACCCTGCATGACTGTACCTGGTACATATCGCGAACTGCTGCAGGAATCTCTTTCCAAAGACTGTTGAGCAGGGCAGGAACCATATTCTCCCATCTCTCAGCTCAGGGGACTGTGTGTGAATGCGGTGATGTGTGAAACCTTCAGGACCATGGTCTCTAAAGGGTTACAAGCTAAAATGTCTGTAGAAAATCAGCTTTAAAATGTTATACAACAAAACATGTTATTGCTGGTATTTGAGTCAGGCTTGATAATGCATTTCAGGCTAAAATATTTCTTTGATTGTCACAGAAATATGTGGAGAGCCAAGTGTTTGCTTTCAGTGTGCAGAATATATTTGGTTGCATTTCATTACCAGAGGCTAATTGTCTGAGAAACAGTTTTCACATCCAGAATTCCTGATACAGTGCAAAAAAAAGCCCAACCCAGAAAGGCTACTGGGAACCAAGAAGCCTTATGTTGCTGATTATTTGGGAGTGAAGGATTAGTAGTGGCAGTCAGTATTTAGGCACTTCTTGAAAGAAATGTAGGTTAGTTCTTGGGTTGATGTGGGTGCCCAGCAATCCTGCCCAGCACTGAAGTTAAAGCACCACGTGTGTACTCCGCTGTTTGTTTATAAATACCTCAATAGCCGTTTTCAGCTAAATATGGAAATTCCTTCATTCTGTAGCTGCTCTCTGTTAGATCATTAAGCATGTCAATACTGCTGAACAATCAAACGGGGGAAAAAACGGTTTAATCTGCTTATGCTGGAGTGCTTATTTATTACAATCATTCATCAACAAGACCTGAAAAAAAAGGAGTTTGATTATATCCATTGGTTAAATACCACGTGGCACACAAATGTGGCAAACACAAGAAAAAGATGGGCATCCTGCCTGATAAAGAATTACACTGGAAGTGAAAGGCTGACCTACAGTCAGCAAATGTTAATCATTTTTACACCAAAGTGAGTGTAACGTTTCTATAGGGAAATTACTTCAATCTGGTCAGTGCAAGGAGCAGTTTGTATAATCGGATTGCAAATAAGGTTTGATCACATTCCAGCTTAATCTACTCTCTGAGCACCATTTACAGCACTAAATCAAACACTGGGAAGCTGCAGGTGCTGCTTTACAGTCATTACACCCAAGGGGCAGGGACTTGGTAATAAACAGCAAATAAATTGAAGCACTGACTTGCCTGCTACGGGGCATTTCTAATTATCCTCTAGTTTAGCTGGAAATTGTCATGCTCTCATCACAGCCTATTTTAACTGCTGCTGAATAAGTGTGACACTTTTAGACTGAATTAACTGAGAATATGAAGAAATGCCTTTTTTTTTTTTCTTTTTTTTTAATGTTGGATCAGAAGTAACTTGCTAAAATCCAAGGAAGACATTCTGTTTTCATGTCTCCACGCTGGAAGTAGAAGCATAACAACTGTAAGCCTCATATATTTTAATTATGGGCTGAAGACCTACTGAAATGAACAGCACTTGTCATGATAGCACACACAAACAGGCTGATAAGTAGGGCTTCAGCCTCCCGTGCTGATCCAGCATTGCTGGTGGTGGTGTTTCCCAGCAAAGCTGATGTTGAGAATGAATGACGATGAACAAAACAGCATGCTGTTGTTGTGATATATTTAGTAAGTTTAAGGAGAAGGGAGGAAGATAAGACCCCTAGCTTGTAAAAAAAAAAGAAAGCTGTTTGTAAATGCACAGGTAATTGCAACGATTAAAAGCCACAAATATCTTAGCCATTTGTGATATCTCCAGATCCTCCCACCCGGGTTTCATTCTAGTAACTTGTCAACACAAGTAATATTCAGGAGGAATGTTGATATAAAAAGACACCTCTGCTGGGAAGTAGGGCACTGTAGCAGCAAAGGTATGTAATACACCTTGATGAGAGGTGCTGTGGTGATCATTTGCAGTACTTCTAGTAGGATGTGTGATATGCAGGTATCCTGACAGCTGCAGTTGCGAAACTGCTGTATAGCTCAAACCCAAACCTAAACGGTTTTCTGTAGAGGTGGGGAGATACAACAGGGCTCATACTAGGAAGCTTTCTAGCTTTTCCAGCTAGAATGAAGATAGTTGTACTAGCTGAGACATGCACCTTTCTTTTTCAAGAAGACACAGTCTTGTAAATTTCTAAACCAAATTGAAGTCCCAATTTGTGATCATATTTTTGCACAGATGAGATGCTTTTTATTAAAATACTGTGAAATAAGATTCATAACCTTTAGGTAAATTGTTCCCTCTAATATCCCTAAAAAAGTGCTTAGTAGGTAATAATAATGAACGCAACTCGATCCCAGCTCTGCAAATATTCTTTTCTCATTTGCTAACAAACAAGAGACAATAGAATAAGCCTTGGGTTTGTATCTTTTAGGACTTCAAACAATTAATAGCATAAATGA
Organism: Coracopsis vasa; assembly: GCA_026283785.1. Classification (NCBI taxonomy): domain Eukaryota; kingdom Metazoa; phylum Chordata; class Aves; order Psittaciformes; family Psittacidae; genus Coracopsis; species Coracopsis vasa. The sequence goes on from JANHGB010046541.1 coordinate 27,188, forward strand.
TTTATTACAAGAAAAACATATAACTGCCAGGTTTAGGGTTCGCCGTTAGAGAGGACAAGGCAGGAGATAGCACTGCAGAGTGCAGTGTAGCTCTTGTCATCTGAGCTGCAAATAATCTCAGCTCACTGACAGCAACTTCTAGGCTCCAAGGAGTGAATAAGGACTGCCTGACCACTGGGCCACAGTATTTATTCCAGCAGGGGGTAAATGGATCTTTTCTGCCAGATAAGCACAGTTACAGACTGGAATGACGGTGGAGCAGAGATTGCCCTGGTGCCCACTGAAATACTGTTGGAGTTTCTGTATCAAACACAGGAGCAGGGGCTGTAAGTGTCTGATTTGAGCTATTTTATGGGAAGAATAGACTATAAGCGAACCCAGAAGATAAAAATAGTTAAAGGCCCAGAAAGACTGAGATCTCTGTTTCTGTTGGGTCCAGTCATTTTCTACCCACCAATTAGGCTTCAAAACTGCATATGTATTTGTAGATGTTATCACAGGGGCACAAAGCATTTTCCCACTCTTAATACTTGGGGTTTTTTTCTCTCCCCCAAATAGCAACTGTTATTTCCAGTGGCCACAGCCAGGACCACTCAACATTAGCTGGAAACTTTATTTTTTTTTTTTTTTCTTATGGAAATGCAAAGAATGTTCCTTTGTTACATGTTGATTTGGTATGGTATCTGCATTTAAAGTGCCTCCATGTTGTAGATGAGCTATGCTTTTCACATTATGTTCTTTCTTTTGGTTTTCAGGCAAATTAATTAACATGATACAGAAAAGGGAGAATACAAATGCTGAAGCCCTCACTTTAAGCCCTCATACTCTTTTGTTCTCCATTATTGCACCAAATTATTTAATTGGGTCTCTCTGATTGTGCACAGACACAGAAAAGAACACAGTCTATTGTGAGAAGCCCTACAACCATAATGCAGTATCAAATTCAATTCCCATCAAAAGTGCTTGCTGCTAAAAGCCTGTACTGTGGCTGCAGATTAATGAAGATCTGCATTGAGCAAAGTGGTGGTCGTAGAGACATTATTTTTCTCCAATAGAAGGCCTATTCTTGAAGAACAATAAAAGCATAGAAAAGCGTTAGTCTGCTTATGGATGGAAATAAATCAAAATGAATAAGAGGGTTGATGGAAATAGTCTGAAAGCAGTAGAGTGGAATTCTGAAAATACTGTTTTTGTTTTGTAAGGATTTTTTTTTCCCATAGTGTCTCAAAAATGCTGCTTGATGGAGGCTCAAAAGCCTTGGAGTGAAGGACAAATTTGAAAAATCAGAAACTAATTGCAGAAAATCAGCATTTCAAAAATGCATTTTTTTCTGCAGAAACAGATTGCACAGATTCCAGACTCAAAATAAGAAAATAAAAGGTGAAGAAGAAGGAAAATCAATCATATTAAGTAATACATGAGTCTGATCCAAAGAACAAGCAACAGCTCTGGAACAGTCACCTTCAGATGAACTCTTCTTCTTTTTTCCTTCCTCTTGACACAATTTTGTACATGGTTTTTCTTTTCAATTCTTCCGGTGTCAAAATCAACTTTGTGCTTCTTTGTATTAACTATTAGGGCCAAATTCCAGCATGCTTATCAGCAATAAGAACTGTAGCTGGACAAGCATGTGACGGTAATACTAAGCAATTCCTCTTTAGAGCCAGGTGGTTGCTCCATTTGTACTTACAGGTGGTAAAATCCTTGCATTGCTCAATGCTGGATGGGCTTGACAAGCAGAGTCCTTGGGTAAAGCAAACAGGACATGCTGCAGTCAGTGGCAGAAAGTCAGAGAGGAGGGGACCCACACTCATATTACATAAGGTCACCCACCAATTGGAGACAGCCAGGCTAGGATGCAAAATCTCCTCTCTGGAAGTCTCTCCTCCTCTGCTTTGACTGCATTAAAAAAGCCAGGGTGTTTGGATTCCTGACTTGGGTGAAATGTTGGGAGCCTAAAATGAGGTCAGATGATCTTGAAACAGAGATATCAATTTTAGTTTAATCAGGAAGTGGTTCCACCTGTAAGCTGAGGATACATGTTTAGAAAGAAGAAATCCAGAAGCAGATCCAGGACAACAGATGCTTTATTTTCATTGCATTATGCTACTTTATACCAGGTTTTTCAGGCCCAAGTCACCCACAGAGCTGAAACCCTTCTTTGAGAAGAATGCCCGTTCTTCAAAGAAGTCATTGGTGTGAAAGACAGAGCCGTAACAAAACTTCTATCCAGAGCTGCAGTAGCTGGTGGGTGATTCAGTGCATTGCCATTATTCAGAGGCCTACAGTGGCTTTTCCTCAGTGATAAACTTCCTTATGTTTAATTATATTGGCCTGTTCAACCCATTAATTTATACAGGATAAACCAGAGTAGACTCAGTAGCCTAAAACCACTGAGGGCTAAGACAGTCCCAGGCGCTCAGAGACCTACTTATTCTCCCATGTCCAGAGGAATTAAAAGCATTTTCCTTCACTCAGGAGATGCTTGGAAATGATTTTGAACAGCCTGAAATGGGAAAGAAGGAGCTCACCATGTATCCTCCTAAGGTCACCAGGCTGCAGACTGCAATGATCCAAGTTTTTGGTATGATCATAGAACCATAGAATGGTTGGAAGGGACCTTAGAGATCACCTAGTTCCAACCACCCTGCCATGGGCAGGGTCCACTAGACCAGGTGAATCAAAGCCTCATCCAAGCTGTCCTTGAACACTACCAGGGATGGGGCAGCGACAGCTTCTCTGGGCAACCTGAGCCAGGGCCTCACCACCCTCACAGTGAAGAATTTCTCTCCCTTCTTTCAGTTTAAAACCATTTCCCCTTGTCATATCTCTACATGCCTTTGTAAAAAGTCCCGCTCCAGCTTTATTGTAAGTGCCTTGATATCCCTTCTCATTTTCAGTTCAGCTTCCCAGCGCTGCCAGGTTAAAACTGACTTGAACAGTGGTAGGTCTCATCCTATGAAACTTCGTGATTCTTTTTTGGAAGTTTTACAGGCATAAACTTTACAGCCCATGGCAGGGGGGTTGGAACTGGATGATCTTAAGGTCCTTTCCAACCCAAACCATTCTATGATTCTATGAAAACACTAGAAAGAAGATCATAAACTGCCACCAGCCTGTGCCAGTAGACAGCAAAGCAGGTGTGGGAGAGGGCTGGGTGATGCAAGGACAGGACTCTGTGTCACTGCTAGGGGTTGAGTCCTTGGTGTAAGCCCTGTTATCTTTGGTAGCTACAAAGCAACTTCATGTTGGCCTTGTAGGGATGTGAGAAGCTGTGAAGGCTGACTACTGCTCTTCATGGCTGTGCTCCTGTCCTCATTAGGTCTCATGGAATTTATAATCCTCACAAGCCATGTCAAACAAACTAATTACTTTGGATAGCAGTATGCATGTGGTAACTGATTCTGTGCCTGACATTTAAATACTCCTGCTGACCCCTAACCCAAGACTAATAAAACACTAAATGGAACCTCTTTTCTCAGCTTGTTTGATCAGACAAGAAACTAAATAAAGTCAGACAAAAGTATATTGAGGTCAGACATAGCTCACTCACCATCTCACTCAAATCATTCACCTTTGCTAGGAAACAAGAGGTGTAAAATGGCACTGATATATATACCTGATTTTGTTCTAGTAAAATGAAGGTTTGAGTGAAAATCCACCCTGTACTGTGAGAGAACCTCCAGCCTTTGCTACAGCCTACCTGATCGCTCCACATTCAATACTCAAACATTGCATTTCTGGTACTGAATTATCTTGCCATGAATTCTTCAGTAGGTATTCTAAGCTGCAGGATTTGAGGGCTAATGACTAAAAGTTTCTCATTGGGTAATTCCTTTCCTGGGCAAACTTCCCTCAATAAATGCTGTGACCATCTCGTGCCTGCACTGTCTTCAAAACATCTGTCTCTGGCAACAAAGGCACTTTAGACATAGTGAGCTTTGCACTGTGTTATAACTTTCATATTACCCTTTGCACAGCCATTTTATTTCAGCTGCATGCTGTGTATCATCCATTGCGAGTTTACTTCATTCTCTGGATTCATAGCTGATGCTCTCTGGACCATAAAATTTCAGCTGCAAAACCAGAACATCTCATTATTTCTGAAATATCGAGCTTGTATCTTCTTGATAAATAATTCCTGCTAGTATAATGTATCAGACTAAAACATATTTTCTGAGGCCAGTGAGGTTAAAGCGGCAATCTCACCTTTTTTAATTTTTTTGCCCTGAAGACAGTGATTTCCATATATAGAGTGACCCCGGTTTGTGTTGAACATGGGGAATGAGGATGAAGCATGAAACGACACATATTGCTGTCAGAGATTTGAAATGAGGCCTGCTAACCTGTAGGCAGCCTTACAGGACTAATCAGTCCCTCACATTACCAATGTATTCAGATTGCTGCATGCGGCAGCCAGCAACGGCCAGGGAAGTTTCCCTTTTTTATCACTGCCATTGACAAACATTACATTTTAATGCGATTCTCCCCTGCCATCCACTGCCTGAAAAAAACAAACCCAAGTCTTTTGACACCATATCTCTGAGACACTGGTCTCATCTGGTTTCCTTGATGCTTGAAGAGTGGGTGCGACTGTGTTGATTTGCTTTTGAATATACATTAGTCAGCAGTGCTTAAACAGCCGATAACATTTTTTTTTTTACCCTTGTAGCTTTCAACACAAACTCTTTTGAATTCATCTTGTTTCTTAAACTTTGCCTGTGAAGTTTATAGGAGCCTAAAACACCTGAGCTGAGTTTGTTTGGAGACGATGGAAGATGCGTGAGCAGGAATGAAAGACACAGCCTGTCTTTTGTTCACAAGACTTTTCTTCTTTGCAGTATTCTAAGCATCAGTCAAAGCATTAGCAAAAGAGCCTCTCGAATCCATAAACTCCTGACTGTCCCATTCAGAGCACACACCTAACAAAGACTGGTTTTACCTTTTTGTAAGACAGAAGTTTCAATGCTGGTAAAATGTAATTTAAATATACTCTTTCAGATCACTGTTAAACTAAATGCAATGTCATCTACAGGCAGTGGTATTCCTTGCGTTCTTGGTATTTATTATGTGATGACTCTCCATTTCAAGGTTTTGTGCAGGGAGATGAGAACAGAAAAGGAGAGAACCCCCCCCAGTAAAAGTCCCAGAAATTTGTAGCCACCTAGTATGTAAATCCCTTTAAGTAAGGATTACAATACCAGGCTTTTGGGCTGGAAAAAGGCATAGTAGGAAGAGATGGGTCAAGGACATAGGCCATACTCACCTCTTGTCCCAGTCCAAGCAGAAATCCACCTGGAAATGTTCTCTACCTCCTGGCGTGCTAATCCCACTCCTTGGTTCCACCATCCCTCTGCAGGATTTCTGTTGGGTTTGGGATCCATGAAGGTTGATCACTGGTACTGTTTTGAAGCTAACAGCAACACAATGAAACCTGGAGCAACAAGGAAAAGTAGCTATCACTGCTGAGGTCCAGCACATCACTTGCAGGCTTAGCATCTCCAGCACTAGTCCCCCTGTCCTGGCCTTCTGCCTCCCATTGCATCGTGTTCACAAATCCTGGAAGACATGGGGTTTGCTCCTGTTCAGCTACTAACCCTACTCCTAAAGAAATAAAGTGTGGTCTCTGCCCCTATGTCAGCACTTTCTCCCTATTTGGGATCCTTTGTAGGGAAGGCACAGGGGAGCTTACATTGTAGCTGGCTATGTTTGATTGTGGGCTTGCTTTAAGGATTAGCGTCATAAATAAAATAAAGCAATGCTCATCTTCAGAAGGTGCTGCTACAGGGTGGCTCAGGGTGAGGCTATCCACCCTCCCTCCTGACTCTGGACTGTGCATTGCTTTCCCCTCCCTTCTTCTGGCACCAGTGGTTATCTGAACCTTAAGCAAGCTAGGTCCAGGTAGGAAACTAGCCAAAATATAAATCAGGATTAAAAAAACAAAAAAACAAATGAATGGAAACTTAAAACCATTGCAGAACCTAATCCTAAATGTGCTTAGCAGCAGAAATAGTGAGCATCCCGCAAGTTCAGACCCAACCTTATCTCATCTTGGAGAAAAGGGAGATGAGGAGAAGATGTGCTGGCCTGGAGCAGTGACTCCCCAATATGGTGAGTCCACAGTGCATTCTTTTGCATGGTGCAGGGGTGCTCAAGCCAGCTCCACAAAGAGCAGCTCTTGCAATGGCAGTGGTATGGTCACATCAGCACAGTGCCTTAGCTTGATGTTCCTGCTGAAGGGTGATCAAGTGTGTAACTCTAACCTGGCACTAGCTGGCCAGCCAAGGCTATGCCATGTCACAGGTCTCCCTGAGGTGCTGTGTACTTGCCAGCCCTGTGGGGACATGTTGGAGATGCTGGACACTTTGGATGGCACTGCTCATCCATGTGTGGGCAACCACACTGAGCACTGGACCTCCATTGGGATTAGCTGCTGCTGAGAGCCAGTCACCCTGTGGATGCTCCACTGGACGCTCCTCAAGCACACTTCCTCAACATGGAGATCAAATCCCCACCTTGTCAGTATGTGTAATTTCTCAGCACTTCATTCCCTCTCAGAAGGATTTACCTGGAGGCTCAACTTACCACAAAACTCAAAAGAAGCTCTGGGGAAATGTTTACTCTTCATGAAACAGAAAAAGAGAAAGTTCCCACTGAGGTTTTACATGGGTGTTATTTTCCCCCTTGTGTAATGTATGCAGTTGAAGTATTTTTTCTTTTTCCCTTGAAATAAAAGAGCTTCAAAGGCAGTTTAAATAAATAAATAAGCTTGATGAAGTGATAGAATATTTCTGGAGGAGAGATCATCAGCAAATTCATTTTAGATTCTTTTTTTTTTTTCAAACTACAGCATCTTGTTTTTAAAAAGCTGTTTGAAGTCTTTGAATTTGCCCCTTGGATCCATTTAAATCTGATTTCTAATCCTTTAGTCTCTGCAATCATATGAAACCTCTATTTCGGTATTATCATTTGAGTCCTATGTATTTGCTAAGTGCTTACTGTATCATTAAATATTTGCTGTATAGTTGTGATTAAGATGTAGAGCCCTCAAAGAGGTTGATAACAGTTTAAACTACTTTCGAGTAAATTAAGGGATTTAAAGGATTAGAAAAGAAGTAACAGATGTTAAATTTGTACAGATATTTTTACAGTTTTGTTGATTTTTAACACCTGTAACAAACAATGAAATACAGAAGGTGTTCTTGCTTGCTGTATTTGCAATTTCCAAACAATTACAAATCAGGTATCCCTGTCATCATTCAGCAGGGTATTTCACCTCCAAACTCCACTATTCAAACTCTCTATGAAGTTGACTACTCTCTAGCAAGGCAGATATCAAACCCATGTAATCCCAGGGCCTGCAATCTGGGCTGGGGAGCCAAAAATGTTCTGCAGTGGGGCCATTCATGTTCATCTTCCTTTAAATAAAGGCTCCAGGCATCAACTCAGCCCAGCTGTGTTGCCTTTTTGCTGCAGTGGGTGCTGTGAAGGCTCTTTCCCAGAGCCATAGAGAGGGGAAAGGAGGAGGGTAGGATGTGGAGAAATGACCAAGTCTTGGTTGGGATGGCACCAGGCCACCATGTGGGCACATTGCTGTATCTGGGGGCTAGGCAATGCCAATGAAGGAGCCATTAAAGACTAGATGGGATTTCATCTGCAGAATTTGGTATGAGTTACAGTCTTGTCAAATTAGCGGGGGGGTATCTGAAAAAGAGAGTTCATGGCTGAGCCATTGATTTATCTGAGAGATCTAAAATTTTAAAAGCTCATACAAAAGCTTCTTCCTGCAGGTTTCATTTTATCCCTGTGGAGAAGCGGGGTTTCCTACACTGAAAGAGCTTCCCTCAGCCACACAAGTAAGAAAATTCTTCTGGTTCAAGCACTCAGCTGATTAACAGTTATTGTTATATCTTAGGGCAGCAGCCATAATGTGAGTGGTGCTACCGCAGAAACACTGGGTGAATAGGTCTTATCCTAACATGACTAGAGTCTAAAAAGGCAACTAGAAATAGCTGTGTGCCAAGGGTACCTTGTTGCAGCAAATGGTGACCAAGCATGTTTGCACAGACACGAGGATTTTTCTCAGATGGCCAGGATAAGGATCCTGATGGAGCTGCTGCACCGTTGAATACATTCCAAGATGAGAGGCAAGCAGATTTGAACTTGGAAATCAAGTTCTTGCCTGGCAGCAGCTGGGAAGGTGTAAGACCACACCTGAAATGGTGTGTTTATGCCAGGTGCTGTTTTACAAGATGGGCATCAGAGCAGGAGAAACAGAGCAGAGAAGAGCAACAAGTATGAGAGGAGGCCTCAGGTGTTTCAGCAGGGAAGGGAGGCTAAGAAAACAGACGCTGCATTCATCGCAAGAGAGGAGGCAGACAAAAAGGACTGTGCAATGAGATACTGAGAAGTGGCAAAAAGCTAGATGCCAAGGATGCGAGAATAGAACAGAGAGGTGAAGGAAGAGAAGACAAGGTTTTCACAATGTTTCTGCACACTCTTTTCCTATAGGTAATTAACATGAGGAGCACAGTAACCCACAATCATCGGACAGTCCTGGATGTGTTTACAACACAATGGTTTTCTGCATTGGCAGGCGAATCTGCAAAGCCTCTTGAAAACCCCCTTGTTAAAATTCTCCCACCAAACCGGAGGTTACATGGCAGAGATAAAATCAAAAAAGCTAAGACACAAAATACGTTTCAATTAGCAAGGGACATAAGAGGCGACAAAAAGTTCTTCAACACAGCATAAATAAAAGGAGAATAATGGGAAGTATAATACCGATTAATGAAAGGCAAGGAGAACAAATAAGTGATGAGGCAGAGCAGAATGAAGTTCAACATGTAATTTCCTATGGCCTTCTTCTCCCTTCCCCCCCACCAAAAAAAGACAAATTGCATACAGCTATTTATCAAAGTTAGTTTTTAGGAGGAATCAGGAACTCCAGCCACGATTAACAAAACCAGATCACATTGTAGAATAATTCTGTTAGGTAAACAGTCAAGCTAAAGGGGACACAATTCATGCTACATCACCAAAGAAATGATTTGCAGTCAGCCCTGAGGCAATACTGAGCTACCTGCAAGTCAAGCTTTGGTACCTATTGTTGGATGTGATGGTGACACTGAGCCGAGATTTTGGACCCCTAAGCTGGGCTCTGATCTCTGCACTGGGCAGACAGTTAGGTGTGGAAGTGCTGAAGTCCTTTATTAGACCTATCTCACTGCTATTTTGGCTGCTAAATTAGTTTTCTAGGCTTATGGGATCGTCACACAAACAAGTTACTCTGAGGGAGAAGAAGATGTAAACTTAGCGTAAGTCGGCTGCCCTGCTATAACTGCCAGTATACTACTTCTTACTGTGGGATACATGCGGGAGAGTTTCCTCCTCAGCAGGTAAATGAGGGGTAAACAGCCAGCCTAGAGAGGGAGAATTTACTGCGGGGAGAGGAGCAATTAAAGCCAGCAGCTTTGAGTCATATTCACACTTTACTAGCAGGGAGTAATTAGTTCCCATATAGATATCCTTAGTGCTAGGATGCAGAGAAGTATTTCTAAGGACAGATTTTTCCCTTTTGTATTCAACAGGCTGTACTTCAGGACATGGACTGTCAAAAGAACCACATGGCTTAATTGGTCTCCCAAGGCTGTTTGCCTTCATTCTTTGATTGTTGTCACAAGTGAGCATTTAACTGGTAACTCATGAGTTACTTGACTAGGGCATCACGGCAGACTTATTTCCGGCAGGAGGGAGTACAAGGTGTGAGAATACAGAGGGAATCTTCTGCAGAGCCTTGAGTAAAATACCAGAAACACACTTTGAATATGAAAAAGATAAAAATAAGCACTGAGACCAATTTCCAAGCCAAGTGACTTGGAAGTCGAGTCAACACCAATAGACTTTGGACTGCATCCTAAGGAAGATGCATACAGTAGTGTGTTGGAGGACTTTTACACTGTATGCTTTGGACAAATCTGCCTTGTCAAACTCACATTTAAACAACCTTTTTAGAGTTCTGTAATATTGCCCACCCCAGGTGGCTGTGATATTTCTGAAAACTAAGTAGTTGTGATGCATCCTTGACAACCTGCTGTCAAAACCAGCCACCAAGAGCTTTTCCTAATGGTAGATAGTGGAGCCATCAAGGTCCTTTGGAGCTTGTCTGTGGGAGCAGAACTTTTCTTCCTGCATCATTTCTGGCCAGAAACAGGCATCTAGTGATTGCAGCACCCTTCTACAAGAGGAGGCAAGTAGCTGGCGAAGCAGAAAGACACTCAGGATGTCTGGGTTCAGGCAAAAGAGCATGTGGGAGCCTGGGGTGAGCAGGATGCTGAGACTCCCATGGCAGCTGCTGGAGATCTGAGGTTGAGGGAGCTCAGGGGGAGCCAGGCACCTCTGTCTGGGCAGAGCAACAGCTCCTCAGGCTTTGCCAGCATCGGCACCAGGCTCCTGGGCAGACACCCCAGTGTGAACTCCTTGCTCAGGCAGTAAATCCCATCCCTCCAGCTGTGGTGAGCTGTGCCTTGTCCCCAGGTCATGCTCATGCAGCACAGCCCCTTTCAGCCTCTCTCATGGTGCATGTTTCTCTCTTCTCACCCTGCTAATTAATGTCAATGGGACCCTTTCTATTGATTTCATCAGATGAGGAAACAACCAGCAAAGTGCCTATACTGGCTAGCATGGAACAATTTGGAAAGGTACTGTTTGCTAGAGCAATGCTCCCCAGGTGAGCTGTGGGCTTCCTATAGCCCAAACCAAATATTGTCATGTTTCCCGAATATTGCACCCTGTCTTAATTGGATTTGTTGGTGGCTGCTCTCAGTTATCCTTTCGTAAACCAATACTGCCCGTAAATTTAGGTGGAGGCGGCAACAATAACCTTTTGCATAATGTAGGGAAAAAGCCCTGCACCAGCCCCTGGTGATCTGCCTGGGTAGTTTGTTTTACTGGATTTTGTGATATTGAGATCGTTTGGCAACTGTTGGCCTGTCAGATTGAGAGGTCACTCACCAGCCTCCATCAGAGATTTAAAAGCACTGTGAGGAAACTCCTTGTGTCAATTTGACTCAATTTGCAAACTAATGAGTTAAGCCCTCCCAATGCGTTTAGGGTCAGCTCAGATCTATTTGGGAAACATTTGACTGTTAGCATTTAAAGCCTCAGATGTGCCAAGCCCCATTTCCCCCTCCTGCTCCCCATCCCTCCCCAGGTTGCTCCCTCCTTTAATTTCCCTGCAGGTTTTAGAAAGGATGCATTAAATTAAAATCACTAGCTGTTTTGTGAGCAGTCTTTTGTGACCAGTAATGAATGTAATGAGTGAAAAAGGATAGGGAAAACAGGATGATTAAATGATGCTGGGCTGTTTTTCACCCAGCAGTTTGCAATGTGACACAAATGGACAATTGGGGCTTTTCTTTTCCCATTAATTTGTATCTGTGTTTGCACTTGTCACATAAAACCCAGACTATTTACTAAAACATGAGGTAGGTAGCAGATGCCACCTCCTTTGGAGCTGAACCTGATTGACCTTATGTCTGATAGTACAGTTGCGCAATGTTATTTTGGATTTTCTCGATGTTGGATGCAGCCCTAAGCACTATGGCAGCTTGACTTTACTCTCCTGTGTCCTTAGAAGGATTGGTATCTTGCCTTGTGTGCTTACTGTGTTTTATAGAAATACAGCAGTCATTTTGAGACATTTTTCCTACCAGCACTGAAGTGTGGTCAGGATTCAGATATACCAGATTCCTTCCTCCTGTTTTCGCATTCCCATTAACCCCAGAAAACAACCCACAGCATGGCAACAACCATGATTCAGTACCCTAACCAGAGCAAAGCCCATACAACTGTGTGTACACAATTTAAAAGTGAGGTGCTGTTGTATCTTGGTGGGATTTGCATGAGGATTTAGGCAGGAGTGTATGTAGAGCTCTTGGGAAGCACGCTATGATGCAGTCCTGCCTGAGCTCTTGGAAATGAACACCATAATGGCTAAATGAAACTGGGTAAAACTGAGTCTATGGGAGCAATGGCATGCTCCATCCAGTGTCTCACTAAATGTATATTTGTAATGAGAGCACTTGTCACTCTTAGGGACCTAACAGGAGGCTGAATCAAGGACTGGTCTGGCTGAAGCAATCTACAGTAAAGGTCAAAATCCATACAGAGCGCCTATGCAATAATTCTCACAGGGACACAAGGCAGTAATATTTAATTCAGAATTAGCAGAAATAAGCTGAAGCTGGGCACGGTGTAACAGATTTAAAGAATGGACTTGGATCCACAAAGAAATCAGGTCTTTTTAACATGATTTTTCACAGCTGCTGCACCGTGTGAAATGATAGGTCCTGTAGCTCCAATGGACCTCTGATGAGTGTCATCATTGCCAGAGACAAGTGACACATGCAGTCATACTGACGTGTCAAAGCCGCAATACTTTATCAACAGGCAACCTTACCCTACCACTAAGTAAACTCTTCATCCAATTTCCATTTCAATTTTATCGTTGCTGCCGACACAAGCCATTAAAATGCACAAGCTAGCTCCACAATTATTCATTCAAATAATGCTTAAAATCGTAAGGGGCATTCTTGTTCTTGAACTTGCAGAACTGACGTCCACACCTCGCTGAAATGCTCCTTGAAAAAGACACCGATTAGAAAGCGGCCTTTCCATCCTGATTCCTCTCTGCTTAAGATCCATTTCTGTTCACAGGAGGAAAATGAACTCTCATGCAAATAAGGCAACAACAGTAAATAGTTTTTGTTTTGTTTTTACTGAATGGGAAAACAAACTTTAATTTGAATACTAAACCATCCAGAATATCTAGCTGAAAACATGTTTTTATTATTTACATTCCTAGGTTTGGCTTGTTACGCTCCTGGCATATCTATTCATATCTCTTGCAATATTTTTTCATTTCATATATTAATATTTAATATTCTTTATACATTGTTCAACCTTAATGGTTGTCTAATTTCTGTTTTTCATCCACAGAGAAGCTATTAATTTATGAGCATATAGGGCAGTAAGTAATAATTTGCATGAATGCCTTGAGCAGATATGCTTCCATAGGCCTCCCATAGCATAGACTTTGGAAAGGGTGATACCATCTATTGGACAAGCTTCAATGAACACTCTTTACAAGAAGAAGAAGAAAAAAAGTTTTTTAATCCATAAAGAAGTCTACTAAGTGAAAAATCAAGAGAGATGACAGGAACTGGAGTATTTCTAGTGTTTGTTTGGCTTTTTTTCCCCTTTATTAATGTGTTAAATATATTTCTGTGGTTTAGAAAGCATCACAGAAACCGAAGTTTTCTGTACATCTTCAGGATTTACAATGTGCATTAAAAAAGATTCCCAAACACTTGCTGGCCTGCAGGGACATCCCCGCTCCTGGAGTTCCCAGCCACAGTCTGGGGCTCTCTTTTCAGAAGGTCAGAGATAATTTACACCCTGTGGTAAGAATCATAGAATAGTTAGGGTTGGAAAGGACCTTAAGCTCATGCAGTTCCAACCCCCCTGCCGTCGGCAGGGACACCTCACACTAAACCAAAGCTTTGTCCAACCCTGCCTTGAACACCGCCAGGGATGGAGCATTCACAACTTCCCTGGGCAACCCATTCCAGTGCCTCACCACCCTCACAGT
>JANHGB010046545.1:0-20676 GCA_026283785.1 Coracopsis vasa
CCTGCCCATGGCAGGGGGGTTGGAACTAGATGATCTTAAGGTCCTTTCCAACCCTAATTATTCTATGATTCTATGTTGTCTTAGGATTTAAGTTTTATGGTAGAATAAATAAAAGGGAAAGAAAGAGGAATTCAGAAGCTTCATTTCTCAAGAGAAATATCCAGAATCAGTGCTTATATGAAAACTTTTTAGACCATAAAAGAATACTTTAATTTAATTTTCAGCTTATAGACCCTAAAAAGCCCCAAAGAGAGACTACAAAAATAATGGTAGTGACAGCAAAACAGCAGAGAACCTTATTCAAAGTTTTAATAGAATCATAGAATAGTTAGGGTTGGAAAGGACCTTAAGATCATCTAGTTCCAACCCCCCCTGACACGGGCAGGGAAATCGATTTAAATGGTCCAGAGAAGCACAGCCCTGTAATATTAATTGAGTTCCAAAAATATCTATAAGAATCACATGCCAAGAATACAGCAGAAACTGCTAATCATGGTGAGAGTTATCCTGAATCATGATGCTTTTCCTTCATGATACATCTGATTAACTAGTAGAAACTTGGCTACCTGGAAGCCTAGTGTTGTTGGGGTTTTTCCTACTCATAACTTACAGTCTCCTTTATTTACATAAGTGAGCTACTGCAGATTTAGGATATTTAAGATCTGCACTTCTGATTATAAGCAGGGAAAAAACCCAATCAGAGAATGTTATTAATTTTACCTAAACACTGACCTAAATAGTAGATTTAATCATTAATGGCTGTGGAATATAAACTGGAGACGTGAAGTGTGTGGTTTCCTTTCATAGTTCAAGAATAACATCCAAAATGATGTGTGCATGCTGGTACATGAAGATTAGGTTATGCCAGTCTGTCATCTTTTACTAGTCTATAGTAAACAAACTATGGATTTCATAATCTAAAGTGTTTTTCAAATGTCAACCAAAACTTATGCCAGTTGCTGACACACTGTTGGCAAAAGTTAGAAGTAAAACATTAGAATTGAAGATGTCTGCTACAACTAGTAGCTTATTCACAGTCGTTACTCCCTTGACATATATTCACTTAAATAATGTGTTATTATAGTGCAAATGGAGAATGAAACTTGAACACTTATGGAGGAGGGAACGACATCTGTGGATAGCAAGAAACAAGATGCATTTGTCTTTTTACAGCTACATATTAAGGTGGTAAAATAACAGAAACAAGACACCTAAGCAAAGATCTTGCTATCCAAGAATCAGATGATCTGGCATTCAGACATACAGTAGTGTCCTGCACAACTCAAATTAGTAAAGCAACTGCACTTAGTTCATGCATCTCCTTTTAGCCACCTTTGTTGCTCAGAGAAATGTACAGTAAGGTTTCAATGCAGCTTCTCCCTGTAGTACTGGAACAGTAAGTACATCCAGGGAGGGTGTAACAGAATGCAACATTAAAATGAGGAGCTTTATGCATACCGTGTTTACTTTGGGGGTTTAGATGTGTCCACTGCAATTGAGGGTACTTGGGTTATCAGTGTTGATCTGGCAATTCATGTGGTGGTGTCTGCTTTGAATTAGCTTCACTAGTGCATGTGAGTTCTGTTTGCACTGATATCAAACAGCAGAATTGTCTGGTGCAGTTTATTCTGCATCCCAGGGAAAGAGAATTTATTTCCACTGTTATACAAGCACTTGGAGGTGTGGTGTTCAGTATGCAAGAGCACTGTTCTGAAGAGCCTACAGATTTGAATCAAAAGACATAGAGCTGGTGGGATGCCAAATTCAGGCCATGTTCTGCGCCAGGGGCAAGCAGCATAAATAGAGCATCTGCTCTAGTCAGCAGTGTTCAGCTTCCCTGTGAAAGCACGTACTTTCATGTAGGTGTGAGGAAATCTTCTCTCCTTTCTCCTCAGAGCGAGCAATTAGTAGAGATATCTACATGTAAATCACTCACACTTTATTCCTCTCTCAACAGAGGTTTTGTCAAACATTCTTTTCTTTCCCTGGCACTTCAGTCCCTGAAGCCAACAGTTTCTGAGATAAGAACACTTTAAAACCATTTTCCGATCCCTTCATTAACATAGTGTAATCAAGTTATTCAACTGAATTCACCTCTGTCTTCACAGCAGTTATAAGCCTGAAGGAAAGTTTTCAAAAGCATGTGGAACTGCCAGCCTGGGTGGTCTTACAAGTGTTCATACAGGGCACCTAGTTCTCCACATCTTTTCAATGAGTGCACTGATTTATGATTTAGATGTAATGTAGATTTCACACTCTGGCCAGGTCAGTGGCTTTACTCGCATCAAAGTAAACCTTTGATTCCCAATAAATACTTATATATATGTCACTGCTTTGCTGCTATGCAATATGAATTCCCAAAACTTTCACTGGCTACTTTGTGCTCGTTTGTGGGATTTTCTTTCCTGAACCCACTGCAGATTTTGTGGGCAGGCAGCATGGATGAAGGCCAAAAGCTCTTTGTGCAGTACAGAGAGCCTGTCTGCAAAAATCTGAAAGCAAGAGAGAAACAATAGATTGCGATGATAAAGCAATATGGATGAAATTCAGATGGAAAATGTAAAAGATCAAGTCTCTGCCTGCTTCATGCTGTTTCCCAAGAGCTTCCCTTGAGCCATCCATCAAATAAAAGACCTGGAGAGGATTAATGAGGTGCGTCAAGTTTTAAAGGTGACACCTGTTCTGGACTGTCCAGAGATGGATTTGAGGGGGGCTTATAGAGGTTTTTTTTCCCTTCAGAGACAGGGTATCAGATGGTGGGTAGGGAGCAGAAAATGCCACCTCCTTGGAAAAATGTGGAATTATATATTTTCTGTGTGGAAGTGCACTTCATGTATCGGTGTGCCTGTGGCTTTCTGCAGAGCCATATTGTTGTGCCGCTCCTTGAGGTATGAGTCTGAAAGCAAGTTTTAGTCCCACCTTTGTGTCGTGATGTCCCACCTCTGTGATTGAAAATCAGCAAATCTCTCTGGGCTGTTGCTATAAATAATAGCAAGGCCCATTTGGAGGGAAAAAAATAAGGTAATCAGTTTTTTCAATGCAAGGCAGTTGCATGGAGTGCTGCAGCTTCATAGTACAGCAAATGAAATTTTCAGTCATTTATAGACCCCTCAAATGTGTGAATCCATGTATCAATACTGCAAGTTTGCACAATAGGATTTTGCCCCCTGACAGTTCACAAACCAGAGTGAATTTTCTAGGGAAAATCAATAAGTTCAGAAAGCTGGAGTCACGTTTTGATCTATGAAGCAACACTTCTTCATCCATTAGTCCTTACAGGGGCTTTCAGCCCTTTTAAGATTTAGTTGCAGCCTGAGATTTGAAGCAGGGACATCTGCCAGCAGAATGGCAACTTCCTTGTCCCTTAGAACAGGAGCAATGTTGAGGAAAACTCATCAAGACTCAATACAGGCTTGTAGAGCAAAAGTTAAAGAGACTTATGTAAGTAGGAGAAAAAGTAAACACACAAAAGAGGTTGTTTCCTGGCACACAGTCATTTGTTCATGCTGACAGGACAAAAGTGCTACACTGGCATTCTTGCTTGACTCAGGTTTTTATAACAAGTAATGAAATGAGTGTATAAGTCTAATCTCTTTGTTCAATAGATGGGTCCAACAGCAGGCTGTAAGCATGTCAGACTGCACCCACCGTGTCCTTGCCTGCTCCCCTGGTTCCTAGGCCTGGACGTAGCTTCTTCCACCTGTGCCTACACTTCTGGCTGTGCTTTTTCCTGCCAGAATGTGAGCTTTCTTGCAGTAAATCCAAGGAACTTGATTTTTTAAGTGGTGCAAGACTTCCTTGTTGGCAAGACCTTCCTGTTCTGGAGATCTCACAACCTCTCTTCCAGATTTCACACAACCCAGCGAAATTTCCCTGTAGACACTGATGTCTGATTTAAGTCAAAGAATATATAGTCCCCTCTACCTCACCACTGGGAATCCTGTTTGTGCTCCTCTCTCCCCTCCAGCACCCAGTCTGCAGAGGTGAAAAAGGGGATCTGTGCCGGCCCCAGGATTCTGCAGATGGTGCATGGACCTGCCAGAGCTGGAGGAGCCCTGCTTGTTGTACCATGTTGCAATGTCTCTGATGCAATGCTAGTTGCATGCATCCACCTATGCCGTTGGGTCTTGGTTCTGAGATGCTCTATGATTATTTCCTAACCAATTTCAAAGCTGTTTTCTATCCACTAAGGGGCGATTGTGCAAGGGCACTTGAGGGGATCCATCAGCACTGGTGTGCAGTTTCATGCCCAGGTATAGAGAGATATCCCTACTCAAATAGGGTTTAAAGAAGCATACGTGGATTAAGGTTCTTCCATGTGAGCATTTATGAAGTTGAGCCTACAGCCAGTGTTGATGAAGCCTGGGTGAATCTGGAAAGACACCCAGGGAGATGACTGACCATCTGATACCTGGTACTTGCTGTTGCTTACGTCAGTTTGTTGTTGTGTCTTCCTATTAGTTCATTTATTGCAGCCTCATTGGTGTTGCTATATTGTAAGTCATTTACATACCTGGGGCAGGAATCGTCTCCAGTATCCATGGGTCCACAGGTACCCAATGTACAGGGATCCTAAGCAGAGAATAAGCCAACAATGGTACACAGAATTTATAAGGCAGACTACTGTTGTAAAAGAAACAATTGGGAGAGCAAGAATGCTTTTTAACTAGTGGCATGCTCTGCAGCTAATTCAATGTTATTAGAACCATGACTTTTAACAAAGGAACTGAGTTAGGCACCCAGTTTTTTTTGCTCCAGTTTGACATTGGTGTCTGTCCAATGAAAATAAGCATAAAAATGGTAGTTGCCTTTGTGTAGCTCCTTATTGTTTCATGTGGCACGTAAATTTACACCTGTCTTGAAGGGAAATTATCAAGGTCTTGCAACTACATTGTCAGACCATTTCACAACTATGCTGGAACTGTTCTCTGGGATGAGCAGGGGCCGTGTGGAAATCATTTTGGCTTATGACATTACAGTTTCTGGGGATCAGCTCTCACGCTTTCTTGCAACATGTACTCTTTTTATCAGTAGATAATCTAGTAGTGGTATCATGCATGGGGACCCTGTGGCCACCCTAATGACTCTACATGGTCTGACTGGGCTGGAAGTCTAATGGAAGGTTAGATGGTTTTGTCCCTATTTCTTGAATTCATCAGCCAAGGTCAACCTTTTAACCTACCCTGTGTAACAGTGGTAATGCATAGCAGAAAAGTGGTTTTCTTCAAGTACTGAGAGATTGCTCAGACAGAGCCCCACCCTTCCCTTTTCTCCCTGCTCTGTTGTTAAACCTCTGCTAATTAACTGTATATATTTTACTTTTCCACCACACTCCTTGGCAACTAGTCCCAGTGCATTTACAAAGGATTTAAACGCTTTTATCCTGATTTCAAGAGGTGAGTCAGCAAAGACCCAATGGCGTTGACATGATAATGACAAAGCAAAGGATAAAACCTAGATCTGGGGAATTCACTGGTGGTTTTCCTACAGATTTATAGTAATTGTAGCCATGGCTTACAAACTTTACTAGCATCTGCACAGAACACGGTGTGTGGTCTGCTAGTAACCTTAAAAATTCATCATCTTCTTGCCAATGTATGAAGGGTAACTGCTGCTTCTGACCAGAACCCAAGCCACTAAAATGAGGAGCACATACAATCTTAGTAGGATTGGGGTCCCCTGCAGTTAAATATGCACAGTTCTTGTATAGTCAACATAGGAAATCTTTTTCCTCCTGCCTCCCAGAATGGTAAAAAGAGACAGGGTATCGCTGTTGGTGGTTTTGGTGTTGCAAAGTACATTACTGAGTCCTTCCTCCAGTGTCCAGAATGCATAGACTTTCATATTTGTGAGCAATAGATTTAGATGGAGCTAATCATTAGCATGGTAGATACGGGTATAGAAGCCTGAGTAACAGATGGCTTTGAGTAAGATGGAGTTCTAAAGGGCACAATTCAACATATTTCGTTTTCTGCAGGAGAAATACCACATCCTGTTTACAGATCATCTGTGTGTATTTGTCCAGACTCATCCCTTCTATAAATCTTTTGCTGTGAATGGAATCAGGGCAGGAATTTTACTCAGCCTTCAGTGGTATTTGTTTTGTGAGCTCTGGCTTTTACAGTGTGGTTAAAAGAGATCCTAAAGGATAGCTGTTCTCTGAGGTTTTTAAAATTGCTCATTTAAATTCCTATTTAAAAGTAGTCTATTTTTTTAAGTGGTGTTTGTTTTGTGATCTTAAATATTACAGGCATTGAAAGCTAAAACTAATATAGCGTATTTAATTCTCTTTTTTATTCATATAAGGGCACTGATATTTCATAGGCCTTGAAATAGATGTAGACTTACAGCCTGGGATTAGAGACAGAATTTGCATCACCTGAACTGTTATTTAATCAGATTCTACTTCCCCATAAACCTAATTGGAGGAAAAAAAAAAGAAGAAGATGTACCTGAGATGTCAATTATATCATTTTGTGCCCTGAAAGGTGCTGAGTCTGTTGGGAAGCATACCTGGCAGAGGTGCTAACTGAGACTGTTAAGGGACAGAAATCTACTCTGGTAAGTTTTCTTGTCTTGTCTTTATCACAACAGGATCAAGATGATCAATCACTGACTGAGCAGATGATGTGTTTTACAGGTTTTAGATTTGCTGTGACAGTCAAGGAAGTAATTCCCAAATGAAGAAAGATTTTGGTGGAAGGGGGTTGCCAGGAGCAAAGAGTATGCCCTGTATCACTGTGCTGCATTTGTCGTGGTACTGTAGGTGAGAGACAGTCTTCTTCAAAAGCCAAGCCATCCATCAATCAATCAATCAATAGGTGAGAGAGGTGCAGGAAAGTATTGATGACTATTCTTTCCGCCTTCTTCTGGCTTGTCCTCATCTCAGTCTTCTCCTTGTAGATATGAACACCTAGCCCCTTATCATGACCAATTTATCTTATCACTACATATTCATGATTAATCTGTAATTGAGTTATCCTTGCAGATGCCTTAATGAAGCCTAAAAAAAGACTGTTTCATACAGAAATGAGGCAGTCTTGCCTAGGAAAAACACCAAAAAGACAAACTCAGGAAATTTGAGTTCTGATGGTGAATTCGGTATAATTGTGAAGCAAAACATTTTGATGTTTTACTGTTTCTGTGTCATTCTAGTCAGTTAAGGGGCTATTTTCTTGACCAAAACTACTACTGTCTTATTAATTGAAATACGTAGTAGAAGGCTTCTTTCAAAGGATATAAAAATCAAACCTGGTTATAGACGGACTGCTTTTTTAGTTGGTGTATTCCGTAGTGTATCATGGAGGTTTTCTGAAGGTCTTAATGGAAGTTTCTGCAGGCCACCTCTGAAATGAGGTGAAATGCAGAAGGAAAGATGCACAGATTCTTCGTTTAAACACAGTTCAGGTCTCTGTTAGGTAAGGACCAAATGATTTCCTACTTTTCCATTGAAGATATCTCACTTTGCAAATCACTTCAAAGGAGAAAATACACGTTAGCAAATCAGTACATGAATAAGAACAGTTTTCAAAACCAATGCAGTGTGTTTCCCTGTATATTTTTACAGTGGCTCATTAAATATTTAATCTCTTGAATTCTACATATTCAAGTTCTAGGTTGCTTTTTCTGTATATCACTTACATTTTGTTGCCGACATGGTAATTTTTTCTAGTTAAAACATTCCAAGTGTTTTTATTCTCCCAGCCTTTCATCCTTACTGTTTTCCAAAATGGATATTATAATACAGCTTTCCTTTAATCTATCTCCATAATAATTTTAATCATTTTGGGAGGAAGAGATTCTATCAAATGCTGCCAGATTCTCTTACACTTTCATGTTTTGCCACTAAAATCTGAAACATGAGAATTTGGTTCAGCAAAGATACGATATGTGAGTATTTCCTCTTGTCTTAAAAGCAAGGATGTATGTTAGTCCTGCTTAGTAGTTTCATATGTGATTAAAACCTAACTTGTTTTAAAACTAGATAAATAAACTTTATAAAAGTCCATTTCCCCTTAATTATAATAGCATGCCATATATCCTATTACTGACCAAACTGATTTTAAAGGGACAGTTAACTTCAGTAAACACCTGTGCACACATCTGCAGGATAGAGCTGAATATATTGTTTCTAGCTCTAGACAAAATGCCATTTAAATACTAAAATGTCTTCCATTTCCTTGCAGGGTTAATGTTGTTTCTACCATGCTACCTATATAAGAAGAGATTAAAAAAACAGAAAGGAAAAAAAGTTGTTATGTTCCACTCAGTGAAATACTACTTTTTCAGCCAATACACTCTGAGCAAGATGAACCTTGTAATTCTAAAGACTACCCTATTTAAATTTTCCAAGCATTTTATTACTCTAAATAGAGTAACGTAGCTCTACGTTGAGTGTAACCAGGAGGAGAAACTCTAATGTTCCTCACTGGGAGATGTTTAAGAGGTAATGTATCTTTAAGTGTCTCCGCCTCTGAATCCACCCACTTCTTGATAGCTGCAGCAGCCTTGTTGACTCATAGAAGCTGTGTCCATACAATAGCCAGCAATGAGACGTATTTCTCAGAGATTTTAAGAGCACACCTCCTGCTATGTATTTCGCGATCTAGCTTGCTGGGGCTGAAGGTTTATGAAAGAAACAGTTTTAAGTTTCTAAGATATTGCAAAAGATAGATCTTCCTCTCATCCCGGAAAATCCTGACAGACCAGTTGGATACCTTTCAGGCCTTAACCAAGAACTTTATCTGCTCATCCCACTGTCTTTTTTGTAGTAGAAAGACCTGAGATACCCTTAAGAACTGGGAATCTGACTAATTTAAACAGATGGCTAATCCCAATGCTGTCTGCAATGGACATCTACATCATCATCATCATCAGAAACAGAATAACCTCTTAAAAAGTGGAATCTATAAGAAAAATGGCATTACGAAAGGAATGAAGGTAAGGTTTAATTGTTTACCCTAATTGCCTCAATATTGAAAACAAATAAGTAGTTGCAACATTACTTATCAAGCTAGTTTCATGGCAGTCTTGATATCCATTGAACAGGTTGTATGGATTTGGCTTACATGTTAAGTTTTATAAGCTTGGGACCTGATGCTGGGTTTTTTTCCTGTCATCCTAAACTTCAGTGAGAGTTGTGAATGCTCCAGCAACTTACTGCTGGTCCTGTGGATTAACCAGTCTCTAGTTCATATCAAACACAACAAACACTTGCACGCTGAAATGCAGTAGTTTCCTTCTAAAGCTTAACTGATGGTGGAGTTGACTTTATGTTGCATTAACCACTAATGGAACGCTGTTTTATCAATTTGAAGTGTGCGTGGAGTAGTTTTTACTGTGATTTATTGCTGTACAAGTATAACCAAAACAAAACATATGCAGGGGAAGCTGTCTTTTCTTGATGTTTACATTACTGCAAGGTTGGTTTAACTGATGCCTGCACTTTACTGGTGCCGGCTCTCTCCAGTCATGTACTGCTTAAAATCCGAGCCAGTTTGCTTCCTAGTTTCTCAAGCTGCTCTCTTTGAAACCAGCGCTCCCCATTTATGTGAACGTTTTGTAGAACAGTTGGCATGTAGCAACCTAAAGAATAAACCACAAAACCAAAGGTCTGCTTCTGCCAAAAGAACCAAATCTACAGGTTGTCTATCTGCTATACCTGTTCTGAGAACCTACTGTCTGCCTTGAAGTGTCCTAATTCTGGATCATGATGTGGTCATTAGTAGAAAGCCTTGTAGTGACGAGAAAAAGGCTGGCTTTACAGTGGAGTGTGATGGTGAAAGGGGAGAGGAGAAGGTTGCTTTTGGAGCCTGAGCCCTGACCTGACTATCCCTGCTGAAAGCTTTAGACAATAGCTGTGGTGAGGACTCCAGTGTTTTAGAACTAAACTGCTATCTTATATCTTTCTCAAAATGGGGCTCTCGCACACCTAGCACTCTAATGAAGGCACACCCAGTGTCATGCTTAATGATTGTCTGCTTTAGGTGTCTCCCTTGGTACAGGTGTTTCCCAATCTTTGGCTTGTGTAGTAGGATGAGGAAAGCAAAAATGCTTGTGCACTGATTGAAGGGCCTTTCCTGGGATTCACTTCCAGAAACCTAATCTGGCATCCTTTTATATGTCATTTTATGTATTAGCTGTTTGCCACAATGATGTCTGAAATCTCTGCTTTCACTTTGAGTGGCAAATTTCAATAAGCCTTGCCGTTCAGTTATTGTTAAGCTGCTGCAAGTGAGCAGTTTTGAAAGCAGTAGACACCCATGAGGGGATTAATTAGAATTTCCTCCTTAATAGGAAAGCTGTGGCTAGAGAAGTAAAGAAGAATATTGCTGAGGGTGAGCAAAAAGGAAATAAAGACTGGCCTGAAAGGGGTGGCAAAGAAATGGAGGAAAATGTTAGTAGATGTATCTGCTAGATTATTAAGGTCTTACAAGCACCGTGTGGTTGAAGGAAAAGAGGTTTTACCCTGCCATGTGATGTGTGAAAGAAGCACTGTACCACTGATAAATACTATCCATGGCTGAGGAAGTAGTGAGGAAGTGAAGCCTTAGAAAGGTCAGGAGGCTTATCGCAGGCAGATTTGGTATGTCTGGGTCTAGCACTGTGTTCCGAATTACATGCCATTTCCCCCCTCTTCCTGCTTCAAACACAAATTAGGAAAGAAGGAAACAATAACAGACAGGAGTCCTGTATGAACCAGGAATCTCATTCCTGGTAGGAATCTCCCCATTCCTGTCTGGTCTGTTTCTCCACCCCAGCTGCCTCACCCTGTTGGGTACTTATGCTTTATCCTATTTTACACGAACAGATACTGTTCCTTCCTACCTGAGCTGTTTACATGGCATACTGCTCTAGGTGTGCAACTTCACACAGTCTTCCAGGGTGTTTGCATTTGCAACACCTTGCTGAGGTGTGCTTCCCACTTCACAGCTGGGATCAGAGGAGTAGGCAGTATGGCAGCTGGGTGCACAAGGAATTCTGTGCAGGGACTAGACCCAGGTTTGTCATGATTCCAGTCATCCTCCTTCCTTCCTTCTCTTTTGCTCTTTCTCCACCTTGACCCAATTTCCCATAGCACTTTCACACACATGCACACACATGCATATGTACTTTACTGCTTATTGAATAAATCAATTCACTACTAAACATCTTACATTGGAGGTGAAATACAGTGCTAGGATATTCAGAGGACATGACTGATGGTGCTGGTTCTAGCCCTGAAGACTTGTGGCAGTTCTGAAACTCTTGGGGCTGGTTACAGCTGTGTTACTTTGCAAGGAGTGAAGGAGAGTGTTCTGGTTTGAGAGAGGCAACTGATGGTACAGAGGCTGCAGCAAGGGCATGGCACAGTGAAGACTTCTAAATCAGTAATATGTAGCAATAGTTGCACACAATTGACTGGCTGGAACATCAGGCTTTGCAGAAATCTGCTCCATAAACCCTTTTTTTCTAGGAAGCCCACAGGAAGCACTGGCTTCAGGACATGCTGGCTTTGGAAACACTGCCTTTGAAAACACTGGCTCAGGAACAATGTGTTTTGCATCTTAATGATGTAAGGACATTTTTTGTGTCTATGAGTGCATGGCAAAAATAGAGAAGCAATTCTGATACAGCAAAACCCCCAGGTTACCTAAGAAAGGATTTTGTTTAATGGTTTGGGGAAGGTAATTAGGGATGATCAAATGTGGGTGAGTAGGGAGGTTCTCTTTGCTTCTAGCAAGCTGTGGCATACCAAGGACAGGAAAGGAGGTATCCGAGTGATAAAGAAGCATGGAAGCATCCTACCAGAAGAGAAACTGCTGTTGTGGGGAAAGAGATCTACCCCTTTGGGGTGGGACTGCTGGTTTGAATAGCTTCTGTGATTATTTTAAGTCTGACTCACTCAATTCTAGCTGATAGCACAGATTCCCACATAGTAATGAACCCAGGCCTAACCGCATCCCCACAGCCGTGCATCCTTGCATTCCTTATAGCATATACCCTTATAGAAGCCTTGCAATACCTAAAGAAAAGCTACAAGAAATTTGGAGAGGGACTTTTTACGAGGACATGTAGGGATAGGAGAAGGGTGAATGGCTTCAAACTGAAAGAGGGGAGATTTAGATTACATATTAGGAAGAAGTTCTTCTCAATGGGAGTGGTGAGACACTGGCACAGATTGCCCAGAGAAGCTGTGGCTGCCCCATCCCTGGCAGTGTTCAAGGCCAGGTTGGACAGGGCTTGGAGCAACCTGGTCTAGGGGAAGGTGTCCCTGCCTGTAGCAGAGGGGTGGAACTGAATGAACTTTAAGGTCCTTTCTAACCTAAGTCATTCTGTGATGCTGTGATTCATTGGAAGGTGGGCCACAGTAAGACATAAGCTTTGGCAGGTGGGTCGTGCGTCATGTCTTTCACTTCATTAGAGCTTTTAAGGCACGCAGATGCTTTGTGTTCTTCCAGAACTTGTAGCATGGACTTGCCTTTATCCAAAACACAGTTCAATAGATAACCTATTTATTTATGCAATTGTAGTATCCAGGAGAAGGTACTTTCCTAGAAGTGGTTTCTTTTGCTATTATATTGCTGTTGATTTGGGTGTCAGTTGTAGGGAACATTGGATTTTTAAAACAATAAATATGTTTTTCTAGTAGAAACATTTTTTCCTAAAGTATATATACAACAATTTTTTTGATAGATCATTTCCTTGGATGCCTTCAAGACAGTATAAAGCTATTTGCAAATTCACTTTTTTTTCTGTTCTGCACTAAGAATGGCATTAGCTTGCATTGAGAATGGCACTTCACTTGCACTGAACAGCACTACAGCCTTTTCCAGGGCTTTCAGTCTCCCTTCTGGAAGAAAAAAAAGAGCTTGGGATTAGGTCAAACCCAGTAACATCTGCCCCACTTATTTGATAGCCCCAAAATGTGATAGCTTCTGCCATTTGGGGGCTCTATAATTCAGAAGCTGATTATATTTACCCTCTGTCCTGTGACATCTGGACCTCTTCCTAACTGTTCTACTCTGCTATTGATTTGATATTCCAGCAGCTGTCTTAGTACCTGTCATGCTTTTGGCTCCCCTGTTTTTCTTCCTCCCCTTTGTGCACTTCAGTGTCACTCACTCCCTAGTGAAGATCTTAAAGAAAACATCGGTTGTTTAAAAAGAAAGTCATGAAAGGAATACGCCACGCAACTGTTCTCATGGGAATCATTTTCTAGTATATTGCAAATGCCCCCTGTAATTTCTCTGTGTTCTGTCCCCTCGCATATACAGATAGCTCTTATTTCATGTGTGCTTGCAGTGGTTAATGCAGCTGGGGCATTTTGGATGCAAACTCAATACAAATGTTAATGAGTCCTGTGGGGAAAATATAAGCTGATTCCCACAATTAGAGTCACGTGATCAGGTTTATTAATGAGCAAAGAGAAAGAAGGGAGGGTTAAGGCTGATCAGACACAGCCTTTCCGAATGTTTGCAGCCTCAGCTGCACAACCATAAAGTGATCTACCGACAGAATCATCTTCTCCTGAAGTACCTTCATTTCTTGGTGTTGCTTTGGGTAAAAACAAACTGAAAGGGGACTTTGCTGGCCCCAGCTTGTTTCACCTGCAGCACCTAAGCCTTTTGAACCTGTTCCACTGTGCATGTATTAGTGGAAAGCTCAATCTTCATAAGCCCTCTGGATTTAATAGCTGTAGTGACGACAACTGAATACTGAGAATTGGATTCCAGTCAGAGTTCTCTACCAATTATTACACCTGTTACTTCAGCTGCACCACAGACATGACCTCCTCATCCTCAGTTCCTGCCTTCTCTTCTCCTTGGTTTCGAGCCCCAGAAATTTGCTGCTTTGTACCGGCACTCTCAGCTAATAATCACAGGTCTCAGATCCACACCCTTGTTTCTGTCATCTACTCTGGTATGTGATGAGCTCAATGCATTCGAAGCAGGAAATGTTGAAGAAGCCTTTCTGCAAACTGAGATGTGACATATAGGCATGTTAAGCATTTCTACAAGAGTCACTGTTACATGCGTGTTGCATGAGACTTTACATGCAGGGCTAGGGATCACATGGCACAGTAAGTTTCCAGTAGGGATGGAGTCACTGCCCTGTTAACACCCGAAATCTCTAAATTCAGCTAATTAAATTTTGATAGTTTGAGCCCTGCCTGGCAAAACCAGCAGGCAGTGATTTGCTTTGGCTTGAAAGACTGAGCATGTCAGGTCTTTAAGGACAACCTCCTAAGGCACAAGAAGATGAAACAAGTGAATGCATCAGGAGGCTGGCGCAGCTAAACAGATAACCCATGATTGAGCTCCAGTGCAAAAAAAAGCAGTATACAAAAGGCAGAAGCAGGAATTGGGTTATGAAGTAGGAATTCTAAAACGTTGCGGGGGCATGAAGGAATAGTGCTAGGAAATACAAAACTCGCCAGGAGTCAGCATTTGCGGGGGTCATCAAGGGAAGCAAGAGGAGCTTTTACTGCTACATTAGTAGTAAATGAGTAAGCAGATAAAATGTGGCTCATTGCTGAATGGCATGAGTATCTTAGTGACTGCAGACACAGGTAAAGCTGAGGTATTCCATGCTTTCTTCCACCAACAAAGTCTTCCAGGCCTCTTTGTTGTCAAACTACCAAGAGTGGAAGACCATGGAGTGCTGGATCTATTGAGAACTCTCAACCCATACAAGTGCAGAAGGAAGTATCCAAGTGAGCTGGATATCACACACTACCATCTTTGACATTTCACAGATATCAAAGATCATCCTTGATAAATTAAGAAAGACAAATGTTCCACGTGCCTTCAAAAGACAGGATAAATTCTAGGAAATATAATTTCCTATAGGGAAAGGCAAGGAATAGCATGCATGGGTGTACTAAATAGAAACTATGTTTTTCTGATTGTCTTCTATGATGAAGTGACCAGATTTGTGAATGAGGGCAGAATGATGGATGTCATCTACCTTGTCTTTAGTAATGCTGTCCTCTTATGCTCCTTGGGACATTACGGTCTCGATGGGTAGACTACTATATGGGCTAATAACTGGCTGGATCATTGGGCTCAAAGAATAGTGGTTAATGGTTTCTACTTTGCCTGGAGGCTCAAGAGGTTTCATATATGAGGAAAAAAAGAATCAACATACAGATAATAGCACTGGGACATGTTGCTCAGGAGCCTCCATCATGGATGCTTTCAGGACCCACCTGGGCAAAACCCTGAGCACCCTGCTGGGAATTTGGTGTTGACTTGCCTTTAAACACAAGGACAAACCAGAGACCAGCTGAGGCCCCATCCAGTCAAGTGAGTTTGTGACCCTTCAGTGTAAAGATGTTGTATTTCTTTGGTAGGAGTCAGCTGCAGTGATATAAAAATGGTCAGAATTGTTCCAGAGGCCCAGTGGGGCTTCTGTGGGTAATTATTGGTCAAGCAGCTTATTCTTGCTCAGTAGCAGTAGTTAGTAAAAGAAAGCCTTGAAGTGGGTAGTCCCATTGCCTGTCTACTTATGTCCCTTCAGCATGAGAATAAGCTACCTTTGCAAGCTGTAAACAGCAGTCTAGCTTTCAGATACAAGCAAGGTAATGTGCATTTTCTACCTACTAGGTCAGCCAAGGACATAGCTGACTCCAGTCCATTGCAGAAGCAAATTCACGAATATAATGGGCAATAGGATAAGATAATGGCTGCTTGGGGACTACCTGCATCTCTGTGTGAGCTGGCATAGGCAGGAGCATGTTTATAATCCTTACCAATGTTCCATCATTTTCCCAAATTCCACCCCCTTGCTTAAGGCACCATTTCCACTGAGACTGGCAAAGCTGGAGGTGTCCATTTGGGCTTGCGGGGTGTAGAGCAGGGAAATTTAGAGGCACGTAATAAACACATAGAGAAAGGAGTGAACATATTGCTACAATAATGCTTTGAATTGAGTGTTCCACTCATCCTGTCAGGGAATTAAACCACTCAACCAGCCAGGCACCACCAGTAGATTGTTTTATTTGATGCTTTAAGCCTTCAAGATGCTGAATGTCAGCCTCCATGCTGGCTGATTCATCAGTTATGTTGAAACAACACATGCCTTCAAAACTGGAGCAGTGTTTATGGTGTCAAAGAAGGAGATATTCTACCACCAATCGACTTTGTAATGTTCTTTGATGTACAACTGTTACCTTCTTGGAAAAAAATAACAATGACGACCATTAATATCAAAAGGACCTGGCATAGCATAATTCTGCAATACAGCCACTGGGATTTACGTGATTCCATTTTCCCCTGGAGTTAATATTTTGGGGGAGATATCATCTGGAAGAATTTCAATGCTTACCATATTTCATTCTGGAGGTGTTGTATTAAAATCATAGGGGTTTTGATCATGAATATTCTGGCTATTAAAGACAAAAACTGCTTTAGTAAGATGTGAACTCCAGTGTTTATTGTTTTACTACTGGTTAGCTTCTTTAATTGTTCCTTCAAAGTCCCATTCATTCTTTCAATCAAGCCATTAGTTTGGGGATGGTAGGCAATGTGGAATATCGAATCTATCCCTAGCCCTTGAGCACAATCTTGGACATTATGTCCAATTAAGTGTGTTCCTTGGTCACTTTGTACCTGGTGAGGAGGTCTGTATTGATGAATGAGTTGTTCTAAAGCTCCAGTTGTGTTGTGCTGCTTAGCATATTTGATAGGTTTAGGAAAAGCCAGTCCTGACACCATATCCACTGCGGTGAATTCATCTCATCACTACTTCAACAGGGGCAGGGGGCCCGTGTAATCACAACCTGACAGGTATTCAAGGCTCACTGACCTCATTCTATCTTTCCCCATAGCCTATATGATGCCCTTAAATGTAGCTGTGTACAAATGGCACAATTATGTACACATGCTTTATAAATATGTAATGGCTATTGAAAAGAAAGTGTTAGCAAAAATCCATCACCACCTTCCAGGGTAGTAAATTACTGCTGACTTTTTCCAGAAGAGTAACTATGTTTGGTACCATAACTGCAAGTGGTGGGTGACTTTATTCAATTCTCTATAATCTACAGTCATTCTCCAAGTGCTGTCTCATTTTTGAACTGGCCAAATAGGATTATTAAAAGCAGTCATGGTTTCCTGAACAATTGCCACTTGTTGAAGTGCCTGAATGGTTTGAATAATTTCCTCTTTCCCCCCTGGAATATGATATTGTTTTACAGTTACCACCTTGCAAGCACGGGCAGCACAACAGGATCCCACTTCAGGAACCCATGCAAGATGGTTATAGATCAAATAGCAAATCCTGCTTGTGGAGTCCTGAAGAAAAATCAACCATTTAAAGTATCAAGTGTTTGTCTTGCCAACAGATCAATACCCAAGATATGCTCTTTCACTGGGGCAATTAACGCTGTCCTAGTAAATGGAGTGGTGTTTCCTATTGCTAAGGTAACCTTAGCTCAGAGAGCAGGGGTCAAATTTCCTCCATCTCCACAGATCTGTGATGTGGCTTCTTTATTATTACTCTTACTGTGTAATGCAGCAACTTCAGCTCCAGAATCCACTAGAGCTGACACGTGTAAAATCCCACCAGACTTTATGGTTAAAGGAATACAGGGGTGTCAGTCCCCCTCACACTAAGAGGGGCAGCAATTTTGGGTGATTTTCCAGACCTTCATTTCTGCTGGTTTGGCATTTTCCAATTAGTGCCCTGCCTTGAGGTGACAGACAGGGGTGGAAGATGTGCGCAGAGTTAGTGGTGTGGCCAGGGACAGTCGGCTTTTTTGCTTAGGAGCTAACTTTTGCCATCAGAGAAACATTTCTGGTGATGCAATCCCATTCATTTCTGATTGTGGGACACCGGCTTGGACAAGATCATTCCACATTTGTTTCCTCATCACCTGCAATGTAACTCCTTGGTTTTACCAGCTTTCCTTTATTCACCACCCGCACAGATGGTCCCAGAGTTACAGCCCCAGTTTCCTTCAAGGTATTTGTTAGGGCACCTGCATGACCCATACCATTTATGACTGCTGGTATAATCAAGGGTTTGACTGAGATGGATGTTCCTCTAGAAGCTGCAGTTTGATACCTCTCTTTACTGCTCCCTGTCCGATTGAATCCCATTATCAATGCATGAGCCATCATTGTTATCAAAATGTTCCCAGGTACAGCAGAGTAAGAGGATGATCAGAACAGCAAGCAGTGAAAGCAAAAAGCAGCCACCAAGGAGCACTGGACATTAACACACAGTAAGGTAATCAAGGCCCATGGCAAGCACAGAAGCCTATCGATTAACAGCTCAACAGTAAAAACAACTATAAATTTGAACTAGCACATTCCGATCAAATCTGTCTTAAACCCTTCATCCCCCATGTCGGGCACCAAAAAGGGCTGCCATGGTTTAACCCCAGCCAGCAGCTAAGAACCGTACAGCTGATCGCTCACTCCCCAGCTCAATTTGTTGGCAATACACACTGTCAACTGCTCTGCAGTATCTTGCAGCCCATAGCATCGCTCTGCTTGAGTAGTAATTACTTCTTGCACAAGTGCCTTTGCATCTTGTAAAGTCCCAACTTCCTTTTCCCGTCCTCTCATTTTACTCCATAATGCAGCAACTTCATGGTCAAGAGCTCCAAGACCAGTAACTAAAAACCATTCCAATCTCCCTGTTAACTTGGGAGAAGAATCCAGTACTGCTTTCCATGGCAATCCATACATAGCCATTTCAGTTATCTTTGGAATAACCACCACTCCATCACCTATTTCAAGCCATGCTTCTTACAGGGCCCACATAGCCAAGAAAGTAGCCACTGAGGTTCAGCACTCAGTATTGGGCCATCCAGTGGAGACGCAGGTACCATGGAGCTCAGTCAATGCTAGAGGATGACCAAACCTGCTGTTTTCACCTGTATTTCAGGGATCAGTGTAGGTGGAGTTTATCACTGTGCTTTGATCTGTCCCACAGCATGTCTCAAGCATGTTTGATTCTAAGTCAATCACAGGCCTATGCTATTTGAAGACAGATTTTCCCCTTAACCAACACACAAGACTGAACAACAATTAATATGATACATGTGTGTTTTCTAACCTTCAGCTGCAGGTCATTTGACTATATTTATAATCCTTCCCACCAATCTTCTATTATTTTCCCATAGTCCCTATAAAACAGGAGTTTTCACCAGAATATTAGCTAACATCATGCTGCCTCTCAGAGCTTGCTATTTGCAAACGTGTGATGGGGATTTAAATCCTGGTTTATAGGCTATGAGACATATAGATCCTTTAATTTATCATAGAGTCATAGAATGGTTTGGTTTGGAAAGGAATTTAAGATCACCCAGGTCCAACCCCCCTGCCATGGGCAGGGATGCCTATGCAGGTCAGTTTCTGCTGCCACCAGACATATGAACTCTCTCATGCTTGTTATTTTTAAATATCTATTTAAAGAAACTTTACTTTTGTTGCGGTGAGGTCTGTGGCATTAACCAGCAAAACAGGAAATTGAATCTCCCTATAACAACCAGTGGCTTGGCCAGAGAATTCCTGCCATTCCTGGCAGCTAATTTTTCCACTGGAAACACTTTAAGAAAGCAATCAAGCCAGAAGTTTTGTGAGACTATTGTCTGTGAGTTGTCACTGGGGGATGTATGTTGAATTGGGAAGGAAAGCGTCATTTAAGGAGAAGAACAGGCAGCAAGAACCAGCTGTGTTTTGTGCCAGACCAAAAAGGAGCTGGGGCATTTCACAGGTTAGGATATATTAATCACAGAATGGTTTGGGTTGGGAGGGACCTTAAAGCTCACCTAGTCCCAGCCCCCTGTCACAGGCAAGGACACCTTCCACTAGACCAGGTTGCTCCAAGCCCCATCCAACCTGGCCTTGAGCACTGCCAGGGATGGAGCAGCCACAGCTTCCCTAGGCACCCTGTACCAGTTCAGCCAAATAGCTAGAGCGCTCATTGTGATGTCTTCAGTATAAAACTACAAGGAGAAGAGCTGAATTCCCAGGGCAGGTACCATCTCTGTGCTCCCATGCCTTAGCACAAACCTGTTCTGGCCAGGTGACTTTCTCCCTCCTGTAGCACTTTGAATTTGTGGGAGAACAAGCAGTGTAGCCTTGTCTGTTCTTCTGACCATCTCAGTCTTCTTAGAAATTATTCAGCTGTATCCTTTCCTTTGTTCATTTGGCTAAGTGCAGCTTTGACATGTGCTCTGTCATTCCCTCTCTTCTGAAAGATCTGGTTTTCCCCTTAGCCTACCAAGAAGTGAGGATTTA
The DNA here is from genome assembly GCA_026283785.1 of Coracopsis vasa. Classification (NCBI taxonomy): domain Eukaryota; kingdom Metazoa; phylum Chordata; class Aves; order Psittaciformes; family Psittacidae; genus Coracopsis; species Coracopsis vasa. The sequence goes on from JANHGB010046545.1 coordinate 20,235, forward strand.
TTCACTCAGCAATAGGAATATGGAACTTTGCAGTGGGGAGCTGAGACTTTTAGCCTTTTCAGCTGACATCATGCTGCACTCTGCTTCCTCCAGGAACTTCCATTGGAGTTTCTGCTTCCCTGTCGCTGCTGATGATTCATGTTGTCTGAAGAGCTGCCATACATCCCTCTCTGTGACTCACACTTGTCTATCTGAGGCTTCAACCTGGGTAATCTTCTTGCAGTCTCAAAGCTGTCAGCCTACAAGTGGAACCACAGCAGCCATTTGTACATTCTTAAGCTTCTTGGGGCTGTTCTTCAAGAGTACCTCAGTCTGTCCCTGTATTTCAGTTTTCTGTCTATTCCTTGTGTTTCCACAAAACTTTCCACACTAGCACAATTCACCCAGCAGTGGGCTGTACAGAAGGAAACTGTGGGCAGCATCTGGCTTTTAACCTTTGATT
>JANHGB010046546.1:0-15522 GCA_026283785.1 Coracopsis vasa
ACACCCTGCAGCAGGCAGCCAGACCTCGCTCCTCTCCAGCAGCGTGCTGGGGCAGAGAGCTGGCCTCTGCCACCAGCAATGCTCCCTGGCTCTCGCCTCCCTGCTCCTTCCAACCCTATGGAAGGGCTGGAAGCTCCTCTGCGACAAGCACAGCAGTGTCTTGTGCTCAGCAGAATGCTATCAGCATGCCGTTCAGCAGCACACTCACTGTGCAGGAGGCTGGAGGCAATCCTCTAACACTCCTCTTGGCCATGACCTCTGCAGAGCTGTGAAATTTCTCTCTGCTTCCGAGATCCATGTCCTCCAGGTCATTGCCTTCACTGGCTAACAGCAAACTGCCCGGGAACCAGGGCTGGGAGCGACCCGTGCTGCACAGGCTGCAAACATCTCAGCTATTGCTGGGCAATGGCTGCTCTCCCCTCCCAAATGCAATCCATTCACTGCAGCTCGCTGCCGTGCCAAGAGAGTGGAACCCTTGTGAAACCAGATCCAAACGAAGCCAAGGTCACGGGGATGTTTCAAGATGAATGGAGCACTCCCAGAAGATGTGGGCCAACTGGCTCACGTACAAACCATTCATTCCATAGGATTCCCCTGTGTCGAGCCACACAGCCCATTCAAAACAAAATGAAACGAGACAGAAAAACCCCTCCACCCTGCAGCCAGGGTGCTGGCTCCCTTCCTTTCCCTTCCCACCTCCAGTTCCAGTTTAAGCCAATGGCCAGGAGGTGGTTGTGAGGTGCTACCCAGGATGAGCAGCATCCTGAGATTTCAGGTCCCAAAGAGGCAGTTTAATGATGACAAATCCTACCCACTGATCACCAACTCCTGGGGTGCTTTGTTCCCTGCTTTGGTCCTGCAGAACCATTGCACAGCCATGTTACCTGTCTTGGGTGGCTGGAAAGACGCTGCTGGGTATTAAATGAACACCTCACTTTGGATCCTGTCCAGAAAGCGTATTAGACATCATGGCAACCTCCCCAACCTCAGCGTGGCCTGAACTCAGTGGGATTTGTATCTGATTTCACCATGGGACCTGGCAGGGCGCTTTTGTCTTCCTCAGAGAGGAGTGGAGTGAGGAGTGAAGAGGAGGAGAAAGGACAACCCGGTCTCACCTCTTGTTCTGAGAGCCCGTCGATGATTTCCGACACCTCATGCTCGCTGCGTGCAGCTGACATGGAGAGCCCGCCGCTGCCCCTCTGTCCTACCCTGCTGGGAAAGGGCAGGGAAACACTCAGGCACTGATGCTCCATTTCATAAGCAGCAAAACACATCTGTGACAACTCAATGCCCCTGTTGTCCACCTTGCTGACCTCCATCATGGCCACATCCAACACCCCATCCATACCACCTCATCCCATGCTGCAGGAATGGTGCCTGCTGAAGTCCCATGGGCTCCCACAGCACTGTTCGCCATGATCCCCAGGTTTAGGGCTCACAGGACAAGAGTCTTAAACCACCTTCCTTACCTGTGCCGACCTCCTGGAATGCTACAACAGAAGGACATTTCATACCCAACCATACACTTTCCCATATTTTATCCTGCTCATCGAACCACAGCAACAGTGGCATCAGTGTTAGCATCAAACCATTAGCACTGTGCCACTGCATCTGGTTTGCAAATGCTGTGGGAACTTTTAAATCAAAACCAGCCACTGACAGCCCGCCCCCAATATCATTCAGTGTAACAGATGCATGCCCCATGGAATTAAAACTTCTCTTATTAAGCAGGTAATAAATTAAAACACTTCCGTCTCAGTACCATTTCTCCCCGTCTCTTTAAGCCAAAATAAAGCCACTAATTAGGAAGTCTGGACCCATCTAGCTGTTAGTGGGGCATAAGATGGGGTGTTGGCAGAGGGGGTGTGGGTTCAGCACACATCAGCTGTCCCTGGGCAAGATCCTGGGACTGAAATGGGAAGGATGGAGAGTTATCAGCAAGATCATGGATTCATGCCTCCTCCTGGCACAAAATCATGTGACCTCAAATTGTGCTTCCAATGAGGAGGAAAAACTGGACAGAGGACATTCTGCTCCCTTCCTATCATTTGTAGTCATTCCTATAACTTCTACATGTTTCTTATCCCTGCCCATGCTCTGATCAAAGCATGTGCATGTATTAAATCACCAATGTGACCAAATGCATCCGCAAGTCTCGTACATCTTAGTTTGGGCCCACCACGATGGCAATAGTTAGCACTGTCCTAGCCAGGTGCTAACACAAGAGAGCTGCCCCTTGCTCCAGAGTGGCCAGCCAGGAAGTCAGCAGCAGAGGGGACTCAGGCAACCACATTCCTGACATTTTTCCTTCTCTTTTGGCCCTGTGCTGAGCCATCCTGAGGGAAAAGCAGCAGAGCTGCTCATCTGCTGGCTTCTGCTTTAACCAGACAGGGAGAAACGGGACTGACAGCCACCCCAGCCCGCTCCTCCCGCGAACAAACCCCATGCCCGTCCCCATAGAAAAGAGAAAGGCTGTCTGATACCAGCTCAGCCCCTTCCTACCGCTTCTCCTCTAACCTCTGCATGCGCTCTTGCAGTTCCCGCTGCTTCCGGATCTCCGGGAATTGCTTCTCATAGTATTCCCGCACTTTGCTCTCTTTGGCACGGCGCCGGGGGTTATTTTCAATGCGCTCCACTTTTTTTTCCCAGGCCTCCATCAGCTGGTCATAGCGCTGGCAAAACTTCTGTTCCTGCAGGGACAGAGGGAGAGGGGGAGCTCAGGGGACTGCCTGGGAAGGGCAGCTCCTCCAGGCCTGTCCCTCCATGGCTGCTCAGGCTGAGTGTGAGTCATGGTGCTTAAAGGAATACGGTTCATTAGGACACGGACACCCTCCAGGGTCTGTGATCAAGCCCAGGGTGAATGCTCAGAACAGGCCATCAGGTACCATCAAGGCTTTTCCCTTCCAGCCCCAACACCTCTGGTGAACCAGGACTCTCATGCAGTGTGGCTGACCAAGGCTATACAGCATGGTGATGCCACCAGCTCCTCCAGCATCCTGGAAAGCAGGAGCATTTCTCCAGCTGCTGCTCCTCCTTTTAGGCCCAGGAGCAGGATAAGCACATCCTCACTGATGGCAAACCCAGGCTTTGTATGGGGTTTCCATGTCAGGTCCTTCTGGGTGACATTCTCATGGCCAGCCACCCAACACAGGTCCAGCACTGCACTTCTCCCTCCTATTTATAGGACTGGCCCCATAACCACGACATTGAAATATCACTTGAAACACAAATGATCCTCCCCAAACCAGCCTCTAACTGCTCCTCCCTCCTATGGCTATTCTCTTCCTAGAGGGGAATGCCCACGGGCAGGCAAGGTCCACAGCAAGGAGACAGCAGTGACGGTGTCCATCCTCATGTGAAGGCAGCTGGGTGACCAGGAGGGGTTTTAAGGTTTCATTCTGAGTGAAACGCATGCCTTGTAGGCCCCAGATCAGGAAGCGAAAGCAGATGTCACTGCAAGACCATCAGTGGCAAACCCCAGGTCACCTCCCACCTGCCCCGTTCTGCTTTCCAGAACAGGCAGCTCGGCAATGGCACTGAACCAGGCAATAACTGAAGCGCAGCAACACATCCTGTGATCCCCATGGCCCTTTGGAGGCACCTCAACAATAACGTGGCGTGGACAAAGCTCCTCAAACCCTAAACCTGATGCAGACTTACATTCCCCCCTTCAATAAACTAACTCCCATTTGTGCACCCAGAGCCAAAGGCTTTCCTGCCCCACACACACGCACAGGAGATGCTTGGATTTTGGCTAGAGAAGCTAAAGGAAACAGCCAGAAAATGAAAGTGAGGAACGAGAACAAGAATAAAAATGCCCTAAATGCCACCAAGGGAAATCTCACGCTATAGGTAATGCCAACAGCTCGGAGAAATCCCAGCTGCTGCATTCCTACCCCTCCCAAAGTGATGCTCTCAGCCCCCTGAACACAAGAGCTCCCACCCTGCCAGCAAATCTGCTCCAGCCTCCTGCTTTCAGAGCATCGCATTCGGAAGAGGCTAAAAATACCCTGCAAAGTTGATGAAGGCTCAGTGCTGGGATGCAGCGGGTGCTCTGTGCTGTGTGCCAGCCCATGGCACAGCCAGGGGACAGCCCAGCACGAGGAGGGCTTGGCCTGGTGAGAAGCTTTGAGGCTTTGAAAGGTCTTTTGCTCCCCGTGGGAATGAGCTGGTGCTGGGTCCCCCATCGCTGCCACTTGGCGCAGCTGCCGGGCTGCTTCACTGCCGGTTCTTTTTCTTCCTTTTCCTGCGCTCTCTGGGATACCTCCATGAAAGCCTGATGCAGAATTCCTCTTTTAAGGAACTGGTATATTTGCAGATACAAAAAGCAACATCAGCGTCACGCTGCTGACTTCCCCAGCAGCTCATATCCCAGCAGCAGGGTGGGCAAGACCAAAGCTCCCCACTCACACAGCTCAGCCCTGCAGAGCATGGCTTTGTTATGGACCAGCTGAGCACTTCTGGCTCGTATCTGCTTCTTAAAGCCCCTTCTCACCACAGGGCAAAGAGATCTTTCCTGCCACACAAGCTTCAAACCCCACCGCAGCGGGGCTGGGCTGCAGCATCCCTGTCTAGCGCTTTTTGGTCCAGCTGGGATACAGGCTCTCTGCAATCTTGCCATCATTCGAAAGCCAAGATTACAGGCACCTTAGAGCACTGTGCATTCCCCAGATCTTCACAGCTCAATCACCAGGAGAAGCTCCTGGTCAGGCACTTTAGGAGTCTATTCCTTCTTCTTCAAGCATCCTCTGAGCAGCCTTAAGCAAGTGTATCCATTCCTGAGCAATCATCTGTGCCGGCTTTTAGCATCGGTGCTTCCTCTGCCCCCCTACCCGGCTGGGCTCACCAGCCCATCAGCCTCTCAATCACACAAGTAAGTGATGGCAAGCCAAATCGGACTTGACATGCGTGTCTAAAAATGGATGAATAGTAACGCTGCCATAGCAGCTGAAGGCAGTTTGTAGGCTGTGCCAAGCCCGAGCCCTCCCGCAGCCCACGCTCTCACAGCTCCAGGGAACGGAGCAGCTCGTCGGAGAGGAGGGGAAGAGTGAAGGTAACAGGAGGAACCAGTCCAATCTCTATACAAACCCCACAGTTTTCATTCCCTGGCTGATGGAGATAAACGCCTTATACTCAAAACATCACCTTTACCCTTCTCTCTCTGCAGCATCACCCCTCTGATGGCAATTCCATCAACCAGCCTCGGTGGAGGCAGGAGGAAGCCCTGCACATCCTCTGGTGGGGCTCTCAGGGCTAGACCCTATTGAGAGCAAGCTCTGACCCTGCTCCAGCCAGCCCTGGGCAGCGATAACACCCCAGAAAGCAAAAGAGCCAGAAAGAAACAGTGGCACGTAGATGGGCTTTGCTAAAAATAGGGTCTGCTACAAAACAGGCAGAAAAATAGCTAAGCGAACCCATTTTGCAAACAGAATCAGCAAATGCATTCACTTTGCAAATTCAGCAACCGTATGTTGCCTATTTTGTAGAATAGGCAAAATGCTTCCCTAAACTGAAAACTCCCCTTTCAAGGACACTGAATACACTGGCTGGCAGAAATTCACCTATTTTGCATGACAGGCGACTTCAGTGCACGCCGTATTTTAGGAACCGTGCTCCTGCAGCCTCATTAAACCTTTTCCCCCAGCTCCTTGATATTCACAACAGAAGGACTCACTCTAGATTTAGCGCAGTAACAGGCTGTTTCCACCAGAAAGCAGCTCCTGGGCACTTCCATTTGGGTTCCAGTAAAACCACACGGTGCTTTACAATCCCTGCTTTGAGGAAGGGAATAGCAATCCGCTTCCCATAACAGTCCTCAGCAGTGGCAAGCGAGGTGCCCCGAGCAGCACCCAACTGCCCATGCTACATCAAGATATGTAGCCCCTTGCTAGAAACCTGGGAGAAGTTTTATCATGGATTTGGACACATAAAGGAGACACAACCAAGACTTTGGAGCACAGGATCTGTGGCTTCTGGAAGACTGCTATAACATGGGGGAGAATGAAGCATGGGAAAGGAAAGGCACATGCCTTTTTCATCATAAATAAGAAAATAATGTGATTGCTGGCTCAGAAATGTCAGCATTGAAAGCGACTTTTAAAGGCAGGGCCTTCAAACCACTTCCCAGGGTTATTATCCTGAATTTTTCCAGCAATTCCTCCAAGCCAGAGCACTTGTGTCCAAAACCAGCACTGAAGCCATTGACAGAACCTGCACCACTGGCAACACCAGCGCCTGAGCCTGCCTCCAAGCAGTGACAACGAGTCAGGAACCAGTATTTGCATCTTCCATGTAAAACGTGAAGCCCTGTGTTGAGCTGGATCACCCTTCATGGAAAAATCCACCTTCCTGGTGGGGCCGTTGGTTGCTTCTGGCATTTGGTTGCTTCTGCCCAGAGAAGCTGTGGCCGCCCCATCCCTGGCAGTGTTCAAGGCCAGGCTGGACACAGGGGTTTGGAGCAACCTGCTCTAGTGGAAGGGGTCCCTGCCCATGGCAGGGGGTGGAACTGGATAAGCTTTAAGATCCCTTCCAACCCAAACCAGTCTGGGGTTCTACTTCCCCTTCTGCATTGGTTTTGCCTCCCAGCTCCTGCTGGCAACTACTGCAGGCAATAAAAGTGTATAGTTCTGTAAATCCCACTTGAACTTTCTCCTCTATTTACTAGGCACTTGCAACAAATGCCTCTGAAGTCTCATAACAAACCCCACCTTACCCCTTACTTAACCAAGACCCATCTCCTTGAAGGATGCTGGAACTATCTTGCAGGCAAAGCCGCCCAGAAACAAACCAGCACAGAGCCAGAGTTCTGGTTTAAACCACAAATTCCTAGAACATGGCCCTGTGGTCAGCTGGAAACAGTCAGATCAGTCTTCAGACCATGTATTGGAAGCAGAGTCAGCTCATTTCACACCTCTCTTTGGGTTCAATTACTCACAAAACAGACATTTACGCTGTGAACAGGCTCTCTGAGATCAATAAAGGGCTCTGCTGTGATTAACCCAACCCCAAGTGTTGTCTCCACAGGGAGGGAGGTGCTGCCTGCAGCAGGATCAGGGACCTCTCCTTTATCCAAGTTATTTTAAGCATAAGAGATGCCACAGCAATGCAACAAGCAAAGCACTGAGCTCCAGCACCTCTCTGCTGGGAAACGTCCTTTTCTTTCTCACATAATAAATTACGGTGCTTAACGCATGTAAAGTGTAAGGGAATCACTTACCCACTGCTTGCGAGCATGATTTCTCCTCTTAAAGTACAAAATTAACTTCTTCCGCATTGCCTGGTTTCTGTAAAGAGAAAGAAAAGAGGAGAACTGATTAATGGGGCAGCTCAGATCCAAAGCCAGGCTCTCCCCATTTCCAAAGGAGTTCGCAGCGCAGCTTTCCACCTTAACTTGGAATTGCATCAACTTCAGAGCAGCAAATGTGGTTATCTGGGGACCTCGTACCAGCAAATGTGGTTATCTGGGGACCTCGTACCAGCTTAGAGAAAGACCAACAAACAAAGGAACTTCACCCACATCTGTTGGTAAAACCAGGACTAATGCTGAGCATTACATCCATACACTCCCAGTTCTACAAACCTTTTACCATGTGCTGAGCACTGAACACAGGCAGACATTCAGCTCTGTATTTATCAGGCTGTTCCTTGGTTAATTTCACATTTTGAAGTGCAAAACCCGATGGGGTCCCAACAGTTGGGGGGCTGAGGCCAAGCTTTGCATGGCAGGAGGTGGCTCCCCAAATAAGAGGCCACCCTGTGCCCCGGTCCCCAGGGCCAGCAGTGATGGAGCTGTCAGTACACACACGTTCCCAAGAGGTTATTCACCCTGGGGCTCCGAGGTGCTGATAAGGAGGCAGGATTGCATCACATATGCATCACATATCTCCAAACCTCTTGCTTTCTTGGAGCTGTGCCTAACACCACTGCAAACAAACCAGCCACTTGCAGAACTAGGACCTCAAGAGAGAAACTGGCCACTGCAACCACAACCAACCCAGCGCCTGCCCAGACACCCCCTGCTTTCTTCTTCTTCCTACATCCTACAGACAGCATGACATAATTGCTCAGAGAGAAGCAGCACCAAAGCAGAAGGGAGCTGGAAAGGCTGCATGAGCACCCAGAGCCTAACACAAACCCAAGAGCTGATCTCCTGCCGTTGTTCCTGTTACTATTATCCACAGCAATAAAATCTCTAGGTAAAAGGTAGAGACCAGGGGCAAAGGAGTTTCCTTAAGTCTTTTATCCCGATTAAAGGCAGAGCTGCAGTGTGTAATTACTGATCAGGAGCTTAACAGTCTCATGTAGGCACGTTCTGCAGGATTTAGCAGAATGAAAAGACACCCTTGCTCCTTTCTCATTCCCCTCCCTGCCTGGCTAAGGGGAAGGGAGAAAACACCCTCTTCCCCCATAAATCCCTAAACCTCAGCAGCAGCAAGGCTTGAAAAGGGGCAGAGGGTCTTAGAGAGAGGACTGGGGGCAGCGCTGGCTAAATTTGGGGATGGAGAACATTATAGAAAGCATCACAATTCTTAGTTTACCAAGGAGGAAACACATCAGGCTTAACTCTTGTTCTTAATAGTACCATTTGGATTTTGTAACTTCTGTCTTCCCCTCTTCATTAGTCACCAGGGATATGGGATACACACGAAGTCCCTGGCCACTGCCTGAGCTGCACATCTTCATTCCTTTGACTTCACCTTCAATGCTTTGGTGCAAAAATAGACCTTCCAAGGCAGCACTAGCAAGTGGCACTCATCACCCTCCTACAGATGGAAAACACCAGCTACCAGCTAGAAACAGACTCCAGGATCCCCAGCTCAAGCCTCTCAGCCCCAGATCTACTCCCACTTCCAAGCCGCATCAGCAGAAGGCACAGCCAAGTGATGGGGCTGATGCCTCCTGCAGAGCAGGCCTGGATCCACAAAGGTTTTCTGATCAAGGACTTTAGTATCAAGCCACACGATGATCATGTGTGGGATGCCCCACCAAAGGGTCATAGCTTGTCCCCTGGGGCCAGCACAGCTAAATCAACCCCTGTCCTCCCCACCTCAACCTGGGTGAGACCCAGCAGCAAGGGGGGTGCTTTGACACCCTGCTGCTGGGTCTGTTAGCAGGAACCAGGAGAGTAAATGAAGACAATTAGCATCTCTCACACAGCTGATGGGTTGCCTTGAGTTTTGCATCATGGCTGACCTTGAAAGTGCTAATACAGGCAAAGCTTTAATGGCTCCACAGCTGCAAAAATCAGGACTGCCTTGAAAGCAGGTTTATGTTTACCACCACCAAGGCTGAAGTAATCAGAGAGTGAAAGCATTAAAAACAACAACAACCCCCCTTCATGCCCTAAATGTTTTTGCCCCTTTATCTTTGGGGTTTGTTGGTTGTTGTTTTTTGCATAAGGTCAACCTCTCAAAGGTTAATACAATCTTGGTTAATACAAATCGGCCTCGCAGTTTATCTTGCTGCATGTATTGCTGTTACTTGGAAACCATTTGCAGAGAGGTTAATTCGGGCCACTGGTCTCCAAAGCACACGCTGTGCTCCCTGAGCACATCAAAGAGCTCAGCCCAGGGAAGGTAGGGGCTGTCTGCTGGAGTCTTGCACAGGAACAACCCGTGTGGAACAGCACATGGGAAAGATCACTCTTGCAGCACACCAACCACCCTCCACCGTCCTCCTCGGCAGCCTTCCTCCTCGCCTGCAATGCTGCTCTCTCCATGGATGAAGACCTGAACACAGTCTCCACAGGGTGAGGAAGAGGCAGTTCACAGGCAGGAGGAATGGAGGGAGGCTCCTTAGATAAAGCAACAGTGACTCTTGTGGACAGTTTGCAGTATTGCTGGGCTGCACATCACACTGCGCCGGGTCAGGAGGACGTGCGGGTTCCTCGTGATGCTCAGGCAGGCTGCGGTTGATGCAGTGACACACGGAGCCTGCCTGATGGCACATTCCCATCCTTGTCATCAACAATTCATCTAAGCACCTGCATTCCTGCCCTGGGCTCCTCAGCTCCCTGTGTACCTATGGGGAAAGACCTTTCTGGTGGGCTCAGCTTCACACAGTGTTCCCCGGCACTGCAATGACACGCTCAGTATGTATTTCCCACTTGCCTGCTGCCGCGCAGTCCCAGTCTAACCCTTCCCTCTGGAGGCAGCTCTTCTCCAAAGTAAGGACACCACATCCAGTTTCACTCTCCACAACAAAAGCTACTCCATCCCTCTGGTCACCAGAGGAGCTTTCCCTGCACCCTCTCTCGTCTACAGTAAAGTGGAGACAAGCCAGTGTGGGTCACACAACCACCACAGCTTCTCCAGACAGACACTGACCTTGTGAGCCTCTGCAGACCCCAGGCATAGTCCCTAAAAGGGACTCACGGACATGTGGTTTTCCCCACATCAGAGTCCCATTTAGAGTCTGTGGTGGCAGAGGCTCTGAACAGCATCAGGTCCCCCACTTTAGGGACCAATTATCAACTGGACAAGTGCAGCAAGAGCCTCAGTACCAGGCACCGGTCTGAAATGGAGCACAACTCATCTGGGGAGGCTGGGGCAGCCTCATCAGCTCTCAGCATTTTCCCACAGGCACTGACAGGCAGGAGGAGGAAACAGGGATCAACCAAGGTAAACCAAACCCACTAGGGCAGGAAGCAGGATTCAAACACTATCTATAATGTGGGGTGTGATGCTGCAAGAGCTTTCCATCCTTGCACAACCCTAACTGGTGAGCCCCACACCTGAGCGTGGTTCTCAGAGCCATGGGGAAACTCATCTCCCACTCGGAGCAAAGCAATGGGAGCCCCGTGGGAGCAGCCGCTTCCACCTCCACCGGCTCGGCACAAGGTCGGGTTCGTGTTTTGGCTTTCACAATGGAGCCAGTCAAGGGGAGAACCCGTAACTGTGACTTCTGAGCTCCTTGGCTCGGGTCCACATGAACGGCTTGGCTGTGCTCTCTAAAGGATGTGTGCGCACGCATGCGTGTCGGTGCGTGCACACGTGTGGACGCTGCCAGAGCCCTGGGATAGGACTCCCAAGGGTACAAAGAGCCGATGCACACCTGGCTGAGCCTGCCCGCAGAGACCTTCAGCTGGGGCAAGGCGAGATGAAAGGAAGTTTGCTATTTGATCAGAACTAATCAGGGGTATTTCATTACACAGGAACGTCTTTCATCAGCCAGCCAGTGCAAACAAAGTAGGGATCAAGCCTGCGAAGAGCGGTGGGGAAGGAGGCGGCGAGCAGCTGGCAAAGCCATTGTACAGCAAGATTGATCACGCAGGCGAGGGTCGGAAACACAGGAGCCTCCTGCAACTCCAGCCAAACAAAGCACTGCTGCGACACCGGAGAGCTGCAAACCATGGGACACGAGGAGAGCGCTCCAAGGTGAAACAAGAGGCAATGGAGAGGGTACAGAAATGGTCGTGTCCCCTCCAGTATGCCCATTCCTGACGCCAGGATCCCAAGGCACAGCTCAGGGCAGTCACTGATCCCATCCCATCTCTTAGCTGCAAGATGCCCTGCAGAGAGGGCAGGGAGCAGGTCAGGCTGCTCACGGGTCATCGCGCTCATTCATCTGCTTGCTCTGGAATGGCTGAAGCACACAGCTCCAGCTGGTAATACACTGCAACCTATTAACCCCGAGGCAGGGCACATTCCGGGAAAGCCGGCTCTTTGGAGCAGTTTCCCTGCAATAGTCAGAAATGCTTTCTGGGGATGAAAAGCAACACAGATCTTTAGTTGATTTACCCCGGAGACCTGCGCTGGGATGGACTAAACCCCCAGCACCATTAGTGCCTGTGAGACCAGAGTGGCAGAGGGTTGTAACTCTGGATGTGCAGTCAGACGGGCTGTGTTTGTGCCCAGAAACAACACTCAAACAGAAAGAAGCCATTGGAGGTCTCCCAGCTTCTCAAATCATGTCCTCTGCAGGTCCAAAATGCACTCAAAGCCATCACTTTAACTCATTAATAATAATTATGATTCATATAATTAATTTTCATAGTTAATTCACCTGGTGGCTCACACGCTGAGGCCAGTAATATGCTCCAGGGAGGAGATACCTCAGCAAACATGGGAGCTTTGCCACCAGAGCCTTTCCTGGCCAGACCCCCAGCACAGCCCATCCAAGTCCCCATGGTGCCACCTCCTTGGGAAGATGCTCCTACTGAGCTGCTCAAGTGAGTCCCTTGGGCAGCATTCCACAGTCCTTAACATGAGATTGGAAATTCATGCCCATCCCCTTTAGCACTATGAGGTTAGGACCAAAACAAGACAAGTCCAAGTGCAGAAGCACTTGGTCAGCCACCTTTGTCTTCCCTTGAAGCCCAAGCTGACACTGCAAGCCCAAGTGTTGCCAGATAGCCCACCCAAACAACAGTGCTTGGCTTTTTACTGGCAAGAGAAGGCAGCAGAAGGTTGCAGTGTGTGTCTCCATCATTTAGTAATTCATCACAAGGTAATACTGCTGCCCTAGTGCATGCCAACAGAGAATAAAAGAGATGAGAAACCTTGAATGAGATGAGCGGGGAGCTGCTAGGTGAATTCCTAATGAGGAAAATGTCTACAAGCACTAATAAAAAGACCCGAAAGAGAATGCATTAATAATGACAGGGTTTGGAAGAGCATTTGTGCGACATGTCAGGCTTCAACTATGAATTTAGAGGCAATACAGTGCTACTAAACCCCCTAAACAGCCAGTAATGAAAAGATCACTTAAATTTTCCGGAGTGACAAGTGATTTGGAAAGCTGGAGCTGCTCTGCTCTTTGGGGAGAAGGGTAACGGGGAGGATATTGAAAAGAAAAAGATATCCAGAAGCCCCTAAACCTCTGAAATTCCTGACTTCAGACTCTTATTCTGCAAAGTCTCCTTATTCGCCCCCCAAAATAAAAGCTATCAGCTGCAGAGAGCAACCCAGATGTGCCAACGTTAACAGCGCACACAGCTTTGCTGCTGCTGGATGGAGACACACCAGAAATCAAATCACACCAAGCTCTTGATCTGTTTTAACTGTGCCCTCAGACCCTGGTTCTCCAACACCCTCGAAGCATCTCAAGGGGATGCAGCCTGGTTTCACCCCAACATCTCTGGATTTCAGTGTAAAAGCAAGCAGCTCTGGAAGGAAAGGTTTAAAGCAACCCCTGTGAACAGCACCTTGCACGTACTTACCCTGGGCTTTCAGGTTTCCTTCCCTGCGCTTTGTCAAGGCTCAGAAGCTCACATTTCGCTTTCAAACACAAATCCCACAGCCTGTGATTTCAAGATGACTGCTTCAGCAAAGGGGGGAGGAGAGTCCTACCAGGCTGCTTTTCATGGCTGACCGAGTAGGAATCTCCTGCTGGAGAGATGCAGGCCCCCTTGGAGAACAGACAGGTAGGCAGCAGGTAATTGATCCTGCTCATGTGAACAACATCTTGTCATTGCTCAAACACTGCGAGGAAAGGAGGTTTCGTATCTCTGGTGCCAGCAGTCTGGAGAACACGTAAAATCACTGCCAGGGCAGGGCAGAGGAGCCGCTTTCATCCCTGTGCATCCAGCTGGCAAAACACTGACACAAGAGACCCAGACCAGATGCACTGGTGCTTAAGTGGTGCACGAGCATCCTTTGCATTTGCTGCTGTGCTTCAGCAAAGGGTCTTTGCAACTTCCTCGGGTGATGCAGAATCGTTCAAGTGGCCTCCGGTTGTGTCTGGGGCTTGAAGGAACTTCTCAGTCCATTGTAAAGCCAAAAGGAAGATCCAAGCTAGCTATGGGGGCAAAGCTCACCCCATCCCTATGAAAATGAGGGCACTAAACACTGCCTTGCTCTCTTCTTTCTTGAGGACTGAGTGGCAGAGCCTTTCCCTCCAACAAAGCAGGTATTTCAAACAGAAAGGCCATGGCTCCATCAAAGCTAGGTCAAGTCTTTGGAACACACCACTCAGCGGAGCCGGAGCTCACGCGGCAGATGCAGCATACAAAATTAACCATGTTAGCTCACAGCCTGCACTCACAGGTGAACCAAAGGGACCCAAGCAGACAGTAACAGAGCACAGCGAGGCAGCTAAATAGGACTTAAAAGCTTTTGAAGCTGCAAACACTGGAATGAACTGGGGCATGAAATTAATTTTAACTGTACTGAATAGGAGACAGGCCATAAACCTCCATGAAAATAAGAGAGAGGCAGCGTTTTAGTGGGAGTAGAAACTCTCCCCGTAACTCCCCAGTCAGCTCTGTTAGCATAAGTGACTCATCCCAGCTGAAAAGCAAAGCAAACAAGCAGGAAGAATTAAACTAGTGTTGCAAGGCGGAGAGCATCGCTGCAGAGAAATCGAGGAATTCGGGCTTTGTGATATTCAAATGCCTTCCCACTGACACTCACACCCAGCTGAGGAAAGAAATCCACCCTAGGAAGTGCTTTGAAAGAAGAAAAAAGGTCTTTGTGAATGGTGACAGCCTGGCCGTCCCCCTGTGCCCAGGTACGAGGCTGCAAACCAGCTTCATGTGGGAGCAGTCGCTGTTTAGCACTCAATACAGTGAGGTTTTGCGGGCAGAATCATGACCTGGATGATTTTCCAGCCACCTGCCAAAAGGCTTTCTCATCATGGCTAAATCTGCATAGGGTGAAATCGTTCAGAACAAGCTGCATCCAACTACAGATATAACCTGTGGTGTCCTGGCAGTTGTCCTTCTGCTGCTCTAATGCATCTGGCTGATGCCTCTCAGCACTGTGAGGACTTACTCCGTCTCCCGCTGAAACAGCTACCTTCAGGCTATAGAGCAGAAACTGCTCTTCTAGAGCAGAAAGGCACAAACATATTACAAACAAGGAAAGAACAGAAAGTATCTTCAAATGCAGCCCACAGAGCAGTTGTAGGTCATGAACACCCAAGCATGACTTGGTCAAAACGCTGAAGTTTAACATCTTCTCCTCTTGCTCAACGTCCCTGAGTTATTTGCTTGGAAATCTTGATTTTGTATCTTCCTCCCAAGCATCCAAACATCCTTTTATGTGCAGCAGGAACACAAGAGAGAACAGGACACACCGACTTCTCTGCACATCCATCAACAAGTAGCACACTGCAGTTCAGACCCCAGGACCTCCAAGAGAGGCCCATGGTCCAAAGCAGCAAACATCTGGAGCCCAGATCGCTCGAGGGCCTTTTGCTGACCTAGATCCATACAGGCACTCTGCTGCCATCAATAACCAGCTGAAGGCAGCTAATTGCAAGGAGGAGATGGAGGCTTTTCATTAAAACATGTGGTTTCCTTCCCATTTTTTTGCAGCATTAATCATAGTGAACATTAACCCCAAACCTGCCCGCTCCAACCTCTCCTGGTCTATCACCACTACAGCTGCATGGGAGGGCTGCCCTATGCCCAGGGTTAGGATAACCCTATAGATGCCGACAACGGAAGGGACGGGGAGGAGTACCTGCTCTGATGGCATGGGAAGCTGGTTTGATGGGGTTTCCCTCCTGACCTGTGCAGTCAGTTCCCTCTTGTTTGTGCCTGTCTTTCAGGCAGCAACCAAGAACAGGAAATAATTTAAA
>JANHGB010046547.1:9633-23727 GCA_026283785.1 Coracopsis vasa
GCTGCCGCGCAGCGACTGCTCCCTCAGCCGCCTGCTGCGGCGGCTCCTGTCCGCCCGCCGCTCCCTCGAGATCTGCCTCTTCGCCTTCTCCTGCCCGCAGCTCGGCCGCGCAGTGCGGCTCCTGCACCGCCGCGGCGTCCGCGTACGGGTGGTCACCGACGCGCAGTACATGGGGCTGAGGGGGTCGCAGATCGGCCTCCTCCGGCACGTCGGTGAGGCCTGTGTGTGTGTGTGTGTGTGGTACAGCGGATCGCAGAGGGCGGGTTGTGGTTGTGGCCGCGGGTTCGAGTCCCGCTGAGGACGTGGTTGTGTCGTTGTAGGGATCCAAGTGCGCCACGACCAAGGCCACGGGTACATGCACCACAAGTTCGCCATCGTGGACCGGAGGATGCTCATCACGGGGTCCCTCAACTGGACCACGCAGGCCATCCAGACCAACCGGGAGAACGTGCTGGTGGTGGAGGATGCTGAGTATGTGAAGCTGTATCTGGATGAGTTTGAAAGGATTTGGGAGGAATACAATCCCACCAACTATAGGCTTTTATCCCAAGGACAGTGACTGAGCTGCCTCAGACGGCTGGTGGAGCATTAGCAGAGGAGAGCATTCACAGACTATACAGACATCACTGTAGTATCCACTTGGGTGTAATTTAGGTAAGCCCCTGAGAAGCAGAGTTCTCTCTGCCCTGAATCACCCACTTTGCTGTGGGTCATTCCCATGCTAGAGGGAACAACACAGCTAGATAGGGAATTGAGGATAGCTGTGACAGGGCTGCCTTTGTAGGGCTTAAAGCAGGCAGGCTCGTTGCTGTGCTCTGGTGCAGGTATGTTCACACGGTGCTAATAGGTGTTCCAATGGTGAAATGGGTGTTTTCTAACTGAATATTCCAGGAAGGAATTGTAGCCCAACACAAAGGAGTTAAGAGGGCTACGGCAAACATAAGAGTTTTATAGAGGAGTTAAGCACCTTAGTTATGTTTCTTAGTTATGTGTTGGCTTTAATTGTTGAAAGTTTATAAAGGAAATCTATAGAAATAAGAAGGCAGAGATTGGAAGTTTGTTTTGATTGAGAACAAGGTTCCTTTGGCTCAAGATGGGGGTTTAAGATGAGCAGAGCTCCAGGGTAAAACCCTGAGGTTGCAGGTACTAATGAGCCCTCATCTTCCAGCAGGGAAGTGTTGGGATATCTATCTGGGAAGAAAGAATATCTTTGGGATCAGTTGGTCTCGAGTGCAGACCTGGCTGCAGTTGACAGTGACAGGATGGGGCGCAAGTAAGAGGGAGGGAGGTGAGATCTCTGTCCTGCCAGTTCAGGGTAGCACACAGATGGGTGCAATTGAGACTATTAAAACCCTACCTACCATCTGTGTAAGAATTGCTTAACCCTGAGTATAAAGTGCCTCAAAATCTGTCATTTGGATTTTTTTTAAGGTTTTGCCACCAGTTTTGCTTTGATGCAGCAGTGCCGGGATGGGTGCTATCAAATTAACTGTTTTCACAGAGAACCTCAACAGCATCATCTGGGTTTTGTGCTCCAGGCAATCCCTGCGGGTTGGTTGGTCCAAAGATCCAAGTCATTAAGAACTCCTGTGGGTCCTTAGGTGTTATTTAGGATACATGGAATAACAGCATCAGGGAGATTTGTTCTATTGGAGGAAGCTGGCATGGGCCTGGGGGAAAAAGCATTGCTATTAAAGAGCACCAATGGAAGGAGCTGAGGAAGGTGGTTCTCTATTAAATCCCCTTCAACAGCATTAGATTTACACTACTTCAACAATATTACTGCTCTTAAATACTACCTGGTTTAGTAGTAATAGTGACTATAAAGGCAAACAGCTCTTATTTTCAGGCTCTGGCCTCTGCTCTCCCTGTAGCATCCTCCTCTTTGGAAGAACACACCTCAGTACACGGCATGCAAAGGGTGGTGCAAAAATAGTTTATTAGGATACAGTTAATGTAAAGTTAGGTAATTCTATTTACAAAATAAAAAGGATCAGCTACATCCATGGGCACCTAGCATGTCACACAGGGCTGTAAGGAATAAATACGGTGAGAAGTGACCTGTTACACGTGGGGAATGGTGGCTCTTAAGCTCTGAAATAAACCGGAGTGGAAGGGAGAAGGGAAGGAGAGAGGAGCTCGCACATACTGAGCAACAGGAGCCTCCAATGCCTGCTCCTCTTTCCAGAGGGGAAAAATGACACAGGAGACGCCATTTCCAGGACTGATCCATGTGGAAAATCCCCTTAAAAGAGACTGTTCTGCCCTAGGGATGGACAGAGCTTGAGGACAGCTGTGTTCCCTCCTCTCCTCGATGTGAGCCTGCCTGGGTTTGAGCCACTGTGCTCGGATAGAACCAAGGCAAGCTGCCTGTTCCTGTTAGGATGAAGGAGGAAGATGGCCAGTACCACTCCAGGTACCACCACAGACTTGCGGAACTGCCCTTTTCCTCCCCAAAACTTCATCCTTTCCCATAAATCTGAGTCTTTAAAATGATTCCTTAAAATCTCAAAGACATCCAGAACTCCAGGTCCCAGGAGGGTGGGCACAGGTCAAAGCCTCTGTATTTGTATCTGCTTCCCACTTACCATGGTCTCTAGTATCTTACAACATGCTTTGCCATCTCTAGTTTAGAACAGAGTGTTCTTGTCAGTATCACACAGGCAGCACATGAAGAAACCATGAAGAACACAAGAGTGATCGCACTCATCATTGAGGAGTTCATGGCCAATGGGCTTCATTCAGTTGGTACCAACTTGGTTCTTGGCTCTTTAAGGTTCTGCTAGTAAATCCCACACTCTTGATTTCCTTTAGTAGTCACAGGCTGCCCAGGACGAGCCCATTGCTTCCAGCCTGGTGCTCCCTGCTCCTGTGCATTGGATCCTCTGGTGAGAAGTGATTTCTACTGCAGGATCACCTAAGTTCAATGCAGTAGTAAGTACGTTGTACTGGAAGTTATGTCTGAAGTTACACACTGAGTTACAGTGTGCATCCTTTCTGCTGGAGAATGTGTGTCTGTTCCCTTGTGACATCCAAGAGGATCTGGAATGTGCTGCACAATGAGTTCCAGCACTACAGCAGTGCCTCACAGGCCCTAACCCACTGCACAAAGTGCGCTCCATCACCAAGTACCTCTAGAGTAGCACACCAGTAGGTAACAGTCTGCACATGTGTGATGTGCCACATAAATACAACATCATAAAGCAATCCATATGGAACTAAACCAACCTAAGTTTATAGGTTACAATTCTCAAACCCACTGTGCATGATCTTTGGACGAGGGTCTTCAAAACTAAAGGTAGAGCTGAGCAGAAAAGGTTTGTAAAGACACTTATAAGAGTCATTAAAACCAAACCAGGCCAGTTTATAGGGTGGGTTGGACACATCACACTCATTGCTCTTTTCCCAAAGCAGGACATCTGGGTTAGACCAGGATTTAAACCTCAAAAACCACATTGTAGGCACAAAAAGAGGCCTTTCCACTGATTGCTGAGTAATAAATAGGTACAGTGCGTGCTCTGGATACTATGATACAGGCTTTAAATTAATCTTTTAAAAGACAAGAATAACAAAACTTGGGGTTTTCCTCTAAAAACAGGGGAAAAGATTACAAAGCAAAGGCAAGCTGCAGCGAGTGAGTGTGCTTCAGTGGTCACAATCCAGGTACTGCAGGCAGCCAGGGCAAAAGGCAAGGGATTAGTGGAAGTGCAGAGCTGGTACTAAAAGGAGACACTTTACAGTGCTGGGGACAGTGCTATTGATACAGAGACTTCCCTGGGTTGCAAGATTCAGGGTTTGAAGCGAATGAACAGGATTTGCTGCTGCTTTTATAGGTGGGCAAAGGAAAAGGTCCCATTTAAAGGAGGATTCAGCTTATTCCAGGAGCAACAAATGGTAGGAAAACCTTACACAGGAAAATCACGACTCAGAGCCTGTGTCTGCACCATCCTCAGGCTTGACTCTTCCTACACCTCACATTTCAATGCCATCAACAGTGTAGAACTGTGCAAGATGCAGCAGCTCGTGTTTCACATGCTGCTGTGTAGATGTGCCCTGGAGAGCACCTGAAGCAGGCACCCGCAGTGGTACCACACACCCAAGGGTGATGCTGGGCAGTGGGATGATGCCGTAGGGAGCTCACTCTTTGCCTCCCAATACTTCCCCCTCCCTCCTTTCCACTCTTCCCAGTTTAAATTGCCACTGATTTCTCTTGAAAGATGAGGGAAGCAGGAAGCAGCGACAGGATAACTACAGCACATTGCTATGGGTAGAAAGCTTCCCAGCTGGCTTTCTGCTTTGTTTCCCCTTATTTAAAGCACTGCTCCCTGCAGAAACATTTCTGGTTTGGGCTGTTTATTGGTGCTGCAGGTTCTGTCTATCTCTTTAATGCCTCTTGCGTTGGAGAGATGCTTAGATCTTGCCAGGCTACAAGTGAAGCACAGCCTAAAGCCTGGAGCTTGCAGCCACCATTCACAGCAGCTATCTGCACCCTACAGCATCCTCTCATCTCCTCTCTTTCTCTGGTACCCTCAGAGCTCATAGCTACCACCATAGGACATCATAGACAGCATTCCCACCGAGTATGTGCTGCTCCAAAGGGCGCAGGTGATCCTGAGGATGCCAAAAGGCCCCTGATGCCCTCTTAGCACAGCACAGCCAGGTTCTCTCTTAGCTTTCAAAGGAACCTAATTCCGCAGTGGAAGATGGCTGCTCCTACACAGTACAGCATGAAACCACCACCATGTTCATGAGAGACCCCTCTGCTTAGGAATAAACACTTTAAACCCACAACATCCAGCAATAAGATTCATTGATTTATTAAACATTGCTAAAACCATGGCAAAGGCAGCCAGTCCCACTGGTCCCTCACACACCACATTCCCTGTGCTGCCCTCCTGCTTTATGTCAGCTACATCTGTTGTTAGTGCCAGTTTGTACCATTTATCCCCAGCAAACCTGCCTGGTCTGCTTTCCTCAGCTATCTGCAGGTCCAGAGAAGCTGCCGATGATGTTAAATGAAAGCATCCTAATAGGAGCTGATCCTCCGGGTCTGATCCTGTCCATACAGGGGTCCTAGCAACCCTCAATTCAAATGCCTTTACAGATGCTTCAGGGTGACCATAGAAAGGTGGGGAGTGATGGGAGAACTGGTATTTTCTGTACAATAAGGTAAAAACACAGGAAAGAGTGAAGAAAATCCAGCTGCATCCCTACAGCACCTCACTTGGGCACATCCATAGGAAGGGGCAAGAGCTGTACAAGTGTTCCTGAATGCCTCTGCTCCATAAACATCAGTATATACTTATATGTATATAAATAAGACTGCACCCCCAGCCTCTCTTCACAGGGTAATGGAGAGCCAGAGCCCAACCAGAAAGCGCATCTCTGCACCTTGCCTATCTTCCTTATCCCTGTTTTTATCCCACCTTCTTCTGCCTTCCTGCCCCATCCACCACCGAAGTGCTGCCACCTTTGCTAACGCACTGCAGCACCTTCCTCACCCCTCTTTAACACCCAAATCCCATCAGTGTATTTCCACAGGAGCTTCACCTCATGGCTCTGCCTGTGCCCTCCACTCACTCAGCTGTTCCCTATGTTAAGTATTAAGGTTTCAAGCAGGAGCACTGGCAGAGAAATCAAGAGCACCTACTCACTACCCAGGACACTAAGAGAGGATTGCTTGGTATGAAATCATCCCTCCCATGGAAAGCCTCAAGATGCTCAGCGGCACAATCCCGGATCACAAAAGGTCCATCTTGCGTTATCCACACCACTGGAATGCCAATGCAGATAGCAAGTACATAACTTCCAATCCTCATCCTTAAAATAAGTGCTCCTGAGCAAATGAAGTATGCAAAGAAAAGCAGGATTTGCTAGGGGATGCAGGAAAGGTCAGGGTCCACATGGCGAGGAGGAGACCAGCACACGTCCTTCTTCCTTGGCTAAAAAGGACAAAGTCCCATCATATGTCTTGAGAGAAGAGGGAAAGGAAGGCATCCCGGAGCCAGTGATGTCTTGCAAGGGAAGAGCACAGGCCACGCTCCTCTATGGTGGGATGGGAGGACTAAGGCAGCTGCTGGCTGATGGGTTAAAGCAAACACAATGCGAGGAGCAGCACTGAGACTCCTGGAGGCAGCTGGTGGCTGATCCGATGTGGTCCACATGGGTCATGGCTGGAAAGGCTCCTGGGTCCATCCGAGGGCACGTGCCTGCTGATGAGGGAAGAGCCTTTGTATCTGAGCGGTCGAGCATCTTCCCTGCCCTGCTCCTGTCTCCAGGACTTCCGTGTACACCCGGGGAGAGATTACAGAGCATCGCAATGGGAGAGCATCCTTGTCCACGCTCTCCTCACTGCTCAGCGCTGGCATCTTGGCTGGGGACAAGTGGGGCTCCTATGGGCAGGACCAGATGCTGTCACGAGGTGCCAGGCCTAGCACTTGGCCATGGCAAGCTGGATAAGAGCCTGATTCATGGTTAGATGAGGCCATCTCCTGCTGAGGGTCCGAGACAGAAACTTGCTGCTCTGATGGAAGGATGATGGTGAACACTCCAGCATGGTCCAACCTGGCAGGACTGGAGGAGCCTGGAACCAACACCATGGTGCTCACTGCTCCAGGGCTGCAGTGAGAGTTTGCTCTATGGGCTGTGCTTGTACAACCACCAAACAGCCCCAAAATCAGCCATGGAAGCACATAGAGCTGCCTCAACTGTAGGTTAAGCACCTGATAGACAAGAGGAAGCTTCGCTCCATGTGAAGGCTCAGGTGCATCTTTAACAGCCCAGCACAATGTGATGTGGATCCATCAGCAGCTAAACAGGGCTGGGAAGCCAATGTGCCAGAGCACTGCTTTAGCTCTGCTTGGTGAGGCAGGACCAAGTGGCATCTTTACACTCAGCTCAGGATGAAGCAGCACAGGCTTCCTGTAGGAAGACAACCTCATGTGCTGCATCCAGTGCTACCAGCTCCCTCAAGCTCACTTAGTCTGCATCCATCGATCAGCCTCACGGTGCTGAGCTGGATGCTCTTTGATTACAGAAGGCATCAGGACTGAGAAGGTCTGAAGCACGTAATGGTTTTGAGATCTTTATTTCAGGAAAAAAAAAAGATGAAAGAATTAAAATAGGAGCTGCCCTGCTGACAAGAAGAGTTTGAATTCAAGAAGCTGATAAAAAAGGAGCATTATATGCATTGAGCACTGTGCATTTTCAGTCAATATCGGCTCTACTTTTCTACTCTACTTTCCTTTGACTAGGAAAAGGGAGTTTCACATGCGCACAGACCCTGGGATACACGGGACTCAATGAGAGGAAGGGAGTAACAGCAATAAAAGAGAGTGCTGGGCTTGATCTAACAGAGGCAAAGAAGTGATCTTACAGCTCGGGCCCCCAAGACACCAACTCCAACCACCAGCGAGACGGGAGGCAAAGACACGCCGCTGGGGCGGGCTCGATGGGGCCCTGGAGCATCTGCAGCTCCCTATCCACAACCACTGCAGCCACCAAAGCTCCACCAGGCTCCGGCATCGCCTACATTCAGGATACGGCAGAGTCACGGGGCAGGAGAATCACTTCTTGCATCCTTCTCCAGCGGGACGTCAGTGTTTGTACCTCCAGGCTGTGTAGACCGGCACGGACCTGCGCTCCCCGACAGCTTCCCCAGGGCTTTCCCCTCCTTGTAGGTGCAAGTAATGCAATCGAGATCCAATGGTTAAGATTAGGCTCCTGGCGTGCTCTGAGCACTGGGTCTCTTGACAGCAGTAAGGGCTGGGTATGGCTGATACCACCACCCAGGCCCTGCTTGCATACCAAAACGGTTGGTACGACAGAGCTAGCTTATTAACAGGCTACTGAGCCTTAATACTGACACTTAGTGTAATGGTTTACAGTAAAGGAAGGAGTCTCCTACAAAGCGCCAAAGAGAGGAGCGGGGAAAAACGCCCCACTCCAATCCCTTCCTCTCCCTCTCAAGAGTCTCTGGAGCATCTCACAAGCAAGGGAAAGGAGCTGGGGAGGCAAAGGGGTGGCACCATCACCGTGGCACCGGGTCCCGTCGGGGGCATCGAGACGAACGACAGCAAAAGGACAGTCGTAAGGAAGGAGAAGACAAACGGTGCTGGTGCTGTGCTGCCTCAAGCTGGGAGGTGCGCGTGGTCAAGCGGAGCGGGGAGAACTAGGCATTCTTCAAGTCCCTGGATTCAAAAAGCTTCAGGCGTTCTTGCACAGTCAGGCCTTCCTTCAGACTCTGGGAGAGACAAAAGACAGACGGCGTTGGGACACGGGCGGTGGGTATGGTGGGACATGGAAAGGAGGTGATGCTCAGGCAAAGATGTGGGCAGTAGGAGGGTGGCCTCGTGGTGGGGGGATTAGTGGGACAGGCTAAGAGAGAACACACGGTTATGGAAGGTGAAGAAAGCCTAGAGAGAGGGTGAGATTGCGGATGAGGGACATGCTGCAAGCGGGATTAGCTCCACATGGAAAATGACCCGGAGCCTGCGGTGGTGATGGGGGTGATCTCAGTGGAGCCCAGGGCTCGGATCTGCTATGCTAAAGCACTGTGCTGCTGAGCAGGACCTGCAGCCCGGTGCTTCCCCATCACTGCAGCATTGACTGCATGTGCATCCATGTGGGACACTCCTGGCTCCAGTCACTGTGCGGGCTCTGCTCAAGCAGCCACTGCGTTCTTACTCCCAGAGACAATCCCACTCTTTCTCTAAGCCCATCTGGGGGCTCTCCCAAGCCAAAGCTGCCTCTACTGCACAGGGTTAGACAGAGGATGTGCTAAATGCCTGCTTCAGGTCTAGCAGGATGTGATGGCTGATCCAGGTCGGATGCAGCATCCAGATTGCAAGGCACAACACTCAGATAGACACCAGAAAAGCCCATCCTGCTAGTCCTCAGCACTTGGATTTGTGAGCTCTCACTACACGTGGGCACCCAGGAGAACAGCTACGAGAGGGGTAGAAACCCAGAAGCAAACTGCTTGCCACATATACGACAGCTTTAACCTGACACTACCCCAAGCAGATGCACAAGGCTAACACCAACCTTCACTCCATCCTGCAGCCCCAAAGCTGTGGCCTAGGCTGGGTCATGATGTGCTTTAGTGACCATGACACGGCAGGTTCAAAAGGCACTGACCTGAACGCAAAGTCCCTTCTATTAAGAGGCAACCAGCTCCCCTTTTGCTTGTACTTCCCTATGTACAATCAGAGCACAGGTTAAGACTTTTGGGCTGGGTTTCTTTAATGTGTGTTTATGAAGGCAGGAATCCAGGATGAACTTGCCCTGAGGCTGTGCAGATTCCCATGGTTACTGAACTGCTTTCCATGTTCCTCCTCCCACAGCCCCACAGATACAGAACGAAGCAGCACGGAAATGAAAGCACTAAAAGGGATTGGGTTGAATTCCCAAATGCTGTGTGCTCTCTTTTCAAAGGGCAGCAGAGCCTCTTGGGATGGGAGGATCTGAACACACATTTCCTAAAGGAAGTTTACTTTGGGCCTCTTTAAATGGGCAGCAACCCATGGATTCCAGTTTGTGCATCTGATTTCCAGTGAGATGGAAGGAGACAACAGAAACCATCAGCCTACTCTGCCTGAGGGTACAAATTCCAGCAAATCCACCCCATAGGCACTCTCACAACCCATTCAAGCTGGTGATGAGGGAGCCTGATGGAGGGAGACTAATGTAGGATGGTATCTGTGATAAAGGCATCCTTCATCAGACTTATTGGGGCTCTCCAGCGAGCTGGGGAGCTCCCCCTCTCTTCCCTAACCTCCCTCTGCAGATGCTCTAACTTCAGTCTTTACCATGGGCCAGTAAAGCAACTATTGCTCCAGTTACTCAAGGGTCATTAGGATGTGCCTCATAACTCCCTCCTTTTGCTGGATGAGCTCGGAAGCCTCAGGCCAGCGGGATGGAGGTGCAATGCCAAGGGATGGAGAGCAGTGGAGTGGACATCGGGAAGCAGGAGGAATCCTGGAAAGCAGGAGGAGGAGGTTACTGTGTAAGGAAGACTCTTTTTGCTCAGGCACAGATCACCCTAAAGAAGCAGCAACTATAGGTAAAGGAAATTTAGGGCAGCCCAGGACATCCCCTCTGGAGCTGAGACCGGGGCCACCACTTTACATGCTCCAGGCCTATGTGGGAACTGCATTTCCAGGCATCCCCAATCCACTCCTCATCCTGGCTAACAGCAAACGGCTGTTGTCCTACAAGACCTGGATGCTGCTGAAGTTTAGTCTGAGGCATGCAGAGTCATCCAAGCATGCACACTCAGCGTCCCACGCTCCCAACACAGCCAACAGGAACCGTGTCCAAATCCTCTCCGTGATGGTTAGCTGTGTTGGCGAGGGTGGGAGGAGCAGGAAGACAAGCAACATATTCCCTATGGAAAAGAACTGCATTTCATGTGGATCTTGGGTACACTGCTCCCCATCCCCCTCCCCCAGTAATTAGCCATAAATAAACCACAGTCATTAAGAGCAGAAGGGCTCTGGTTTGCCATGGGCATGCAAGAATGGCCGCTCCGGTGGTGGTAGTGGTCTTGGTGGGTGCCGGTCTGTTTACCTACGTGGCAGGGAACCTGGACTCGGGTTCATTTCAGTTATCCCATGAGACCTGCTCAATAACGGACTGTTGAAGGAAGAAGCAAAACAAAGAGAAACAAAAACAGAACGAGAAGCTCATCAATCCTGAACGCATCGGAACAGCCCCAGCCCCCCAGCAATGCCCGCAGGCAGAGCCCATGCTTGCTCTCCTTTCCTTCCCCACCAAGCAACACACACAGCGGGGACCACTCCATCAGGGGTATGAGTTGAAGTGGCAAAGGGAAACCCAACGTCAGACCTGGCCCAGCAGGTCTGGGCTGCCCTGAAATGCACAAGGATGCTCTCTGCATTTACTCAGTGCAGCACAGACTGCATCCCCTGCATGGGCACTGAGCTAGAAGCCTTCTGCCTGCCCAGCTTCTTGCTCCACACAAGGTCCCAGCCACTTCAAACACCAGCATGAGACACCAGGTATCTGGTGGTGAAGGCAAAGCAGGCTTTGCCCATGCTGATCTTCCTTCAACGATGACTTGAGCAGATTTATTTGCCCTTTTCCTCCCTGTGGTCCCAAAGCAACAGCCAGTGTGGAACACGATGTAACT
Organism: Coracopsis vasa; assembly: GCA_026283785.1. NCBI lineage: Eukaryota > Metazoa > Chordata > Aves > Psittaciformes > Psittacidae > Coracopsis > Coracopsis vasa. The sequence goes on from JANHGB010046547.1 coordinate 20,786, forward strand.
GTGGCTGTCAGCAGGCCAAGCAGGAGAGCTTGGCTCAGCATCACTGGGCTTTGGGACCAACAGCCAGAGGAACATAGGGCCATCTGCACTGTGTTAACACACAAGCAAAGTGTGTGTTAAATACACCCAGGAGCAAGGCATCGTTGTCCCACATAAAGACCAAAAACCTTGCAGTGATGAGCACTAAACCCTAGAATGATGTGCGTGTTTCCACCTAAATTTCAACTGAAAATGGGGAGCAAACACTGGGAGAGTCCTCCTGCGAAAGACCAAAGAACAGGGTGAACTTCATCCTTCCTGTCAAGTGGGGAGCAACTTTACCCCTCCATCTCAGAAGGGTCAGGAGTGTGTGGGTATCATGGGGGGCTGCTCAGCCAACCATTTGGCAGTCAAAACCTCGCTTTTCTTCCCAGTGACTAGCACGAGTGACTGGGAAATTCCCAGTTTTCTTCCCTTTCCATTCCTTCCCACCTAGGATACCCACTGGAGAGTAACACTGGGTATTCCCATCATATGGGGCAGGAAATCTGTGCTCACCTTTGACCTGATATTCCTTAGTTGCCGGCTAACACTGGATCTGTCTTTCTTCAAGAAATCGGGGTTGCTTTTTGATTTCATTATATCTGGGAAGAAGCAGAAGAAATGGTGTTAATGTGGTGTCCACTGCATCCCTGCAAGGAGCGGGGCTGGGGCTCTTCTGCCCTCCCATCCCAAGTAAGTGCCTTGCTGTGCCCAACTCAAGCAGTGCTGCTGTATGCTCAGAGGGGGCTCTTAGGGATCCCCACTTTCCTGTACCACGAGGCTTTCCCAATGCAAAGTGCCAGAAGGCTTTCAAATCCCATCAACTTCCCATCTGTGGGCTGGAAGGAGGAGGTGCCACAGGAGGGCAGCTTCACTGCAAGGAGTGGAGGTGGGAAGCAGCATGAAACAGCAAAAAAGCCTCATGGCAAGTCCTATACTTGGACCTATTACTACACAAGGGCTTGTATGCCAGGATGCATGTGTTAGGTCAGGAAAGGCACGGAGGAGCACTGACCATATCCCGATACAGTGGTGTTCACAGGGGATTTCTCTCCCTGAGCTTCTGTGGCTGCTTTCAGCTGCTCTTTCAACCTGCTGATATCACAGTCTGCCTTGGCCTTCACGATGCTCAGCTCCGTGTAGATGTCCTTGTACTTGTCACTGGCGTATTTCTTATCCTGGCAAAAGGAACAAGAACAACCCAAGGGAGTCAGGCACGCAGCTGGAGCCAAGGAGGTTGGGAATGCACTGAAGAGGAGCTTGGCTAATGCCCATGGAAGAAGAACTGGCAACAGGGAGAAATGCTTGGCCGAGGCCATGCACGCATTTCATACACACCCTCAAAGCTGCCTCTAACAGTGGGACAGGGGTTGGGAGAGGCACAAAGCTCTTCCAGTGGTGAGCGTGGAATCATGGAATGGTTAGGGTTGGAAGGGACCTTATATACCCTAAAAGACCTTAAAGGGGAAGAGCATACAGCACTGTCCATGCATGTAGCCCCTTTGTTACAGGATTACTTGGTTGTGGGTTTAATTTCAGCAAAGACACAGAAATCCAGCAGAATTCCCAGAAATAACCTTGGCACAGAGGCCACCCAGAGCAAACCAGATCCGATGCTGGGAGCCTGGGCAGATCCCTAACACTGATTGTTTCTACCATTTAAATCTTATCTGATGTGACAGGAATAGAGGTAAAGCACTGAAGGGATGTCTCCCACACGGCCTCCCTTGTGGGGTAAGTCCTAAGCTGACATGGTTGTGCAGTGCTTTACTGATGACACCAAATGGGTATTCAAACCCATGCAGGGGAAACATTAACAACTGCTACAGATCTGGCTCTAAGTGAGTTGAAATGCAAGCATGCACAGGAGCAGAGCACATAAGAGGACTGCAGAACCATCCCTGGCCTTACCCTCAGTGCTGTCTGCAGCTCGTCTTTGAGGGAGCTGATCTCCTGCTTCAGGTACTGGATTTCTGACTCCTTGACCCGCAGCAGGACCTGTGGGAACAAAAGCAGCCCATGCTCACACCTAAGAGGTGCAGCGTGATGACACCGGGGCACAACCTGCTCCATAAGGCTGCTGGTTCACCCATCTTCTGGCTCACCAACAAGATGAGCCCTGGCTCTCTTGGGAACATGCCTGAGCTCCCTGCACACCCCTTGTTTTCCATCCCCACTGCTTTGTATGGGCTGGATCCCAGGGGACAAAACAGGCTCAGAAGGGTGTGGGTTAGAAGGGAACATCAGGACTCCATCATCTCATGTCCCAATGCACAGGACTCAGCAGCCACACAGACCCACTGCTTGGAGCAATGGATATCGGGGGTCCAAAGGCACTTGTGCTGCCCCTTGGGCACAGCAGAGCTCACTCACCTCCAGCTCGTAGGCATCCTTGCCCTGTGTAAGAGGCGACCCAGCAGCCTCTCCCCCGCCCTCCCCGGTCAGCAGGGTCCGCAATCGCGTGATCTCCGCAGCCAGGCGGTTATTCAGCTCCTGGGAAGAGAAGGAGAACCATGTGGGAATGGGGAGCACGGCCACGGCTTGGTACCCACTGTGCTGCCCATGGGGCTGGCACCCCCTGCCCTGGGCACAGTGGGGATCTCACCTGGTTGTGGGCATTGAGCTCCTGGTTCTCGCGCTGGCACTGGCGGAGGGCCTGCCTCTCAGCCTCCAGCGCCTGCGCCAGGTGAGCGTTCTCCAAGCACTTCTGGGAATACTGCTCCGAAAGCACCTCCAGCTCCCGCTGCACCGACTGCAGCTCCTCCCTGTGGGACACACACGGGCAGTGCCCTCCCTGCACACAGCCTCTGCTGCCAGCACCCCGGGACAACACAACTGGGATCTAAGCACTGGCACAGGGTGCCCAGAGAAGCTGTGGCTGCCCCATCCCTGGCAGTGTTCAAGGCCAGGTTGGACACAGG